>JAWQEG010008654.1:7500-12500 GCA_033782935.1 Petrolisthes cinctipes
GTGATACGTAGTAATTTCTGACCAGAGACGAATTGCAGGCACCACACACACATACCCTGCATTCGAACTCAGTCCCTATAGGTGTACTGGGTGGGGAAATGAGCTAGAGTAGGTGATTCGAAGCTTTCTCCTCCTCCTCACACTTTGGTCAGAAATTATGTATCACGAGTGTACAGCATAAACATAAAGATAAAACAAAAATAATACCAATTTTCTTATAGTAATGGTACAGTACGTGGAATGCACTGTCCTGTATCCCTTTCCTTAGGCCCCTGCATATGATTGTGAATGAAAATTGGAGGTTTCTGATTCCTCCTGACAATACCACGAAACAATCTCCTTCCATATAGGTAGTGTTTCGTGGCAATATTTGAAGGACTCATTTACCTCCAATTTTCTGACTACATCACAGGGTCTCTAAAGTGTCCGAATAAAAACATTCTTTTACCTTAATTTCAACTTCATCCTCTGCATCATAAAACATTTGGATAATAGTGTGGATTCTTCGAGGATATAATATTGTGCCTGAAAAAAAAATGCATCTCCATGAAACAATAGCTTTGCAAGGAAGTATATATACTGCTTTTCAAGAACTGTTACACTGCCTGA
This sequence comes from Petrolisthes cinctipes, assembly GCA_033782935.1. NCBI lineage: Eukaryota > Metazoa > Arthropoda > Malacostraca > Decapoda > Porcellanidae > Petrolisthes > Petrolisthes cinctipes. Next base: position 8,110 of record JAWQEG010008654.1, read on the forward strand.
ATAAATAATTAATTAGCTCACATTGTCCCTCACTAAAACAGTAAAAATCTTTGGAACCTTGAATTGGGGAAGAGATTCGCTACAACCTCTCATTTATTCTCTTGTAGACTTTCTTTCCCACATGCTCCATTTCTATTAAAAAGTATTATATTTAATGTTGTCGAAGTAAGCTAGCATGAAATGAAGTGATGCATGATCTTGTTTTTATGTGTGTGTGTGTGTGTGTGTGCTATAAAACATAAATGCACCTAGATATATTTATATACTTACCATTAAGGGATCCTGTGATGTAGTCAGAAAATTGGAGATAAATGAGTCCTTCAATATTGCCACCAAACACCACCTATAAGGAAGGAGCTTGTTTGTTTCGCGGCATTGTCAGAAGGAATCACAAGTCTCAAAATTTCATTCACAATCACAGGGTCCTTAAGTTTCAGATACATTCCACACACACTCCCACATCCTATCTATCTCTCTCTTCCCTTTCTAATTCATCATCAACACTAGCTATACCTCAGTCAGTCACATAAATAAGGTACTCACACACACACCTCCTTTTTCAGTCACATAAGGTACTCACAAACCTCCTTTTTCAGTCACATAAGGTACTCACACACACACACCTCCTTTTTCCCCTACCTCCACTCACCCTTTACTCCGCCATCCACAACCTCGATCCAGACACACGCCCACAGGATGACACTCTTCCCTTCACCTCATTCATTTTTCATACGTCGTCACGGGGGGCAATTTGCATTTTTTTTCTCCTCCTCCTCTTCACCGGGGAGGCATTTTTCTTCTTGGTGTCAGGGCGCCTCAACCTCGAAGGCGTGACTCAACTTCTGGCTTTCCTTATTAAACGTTACGGTAGTCATTTAGTACCCCACTCACCCACTCACTTACTCACTCACTCACCCACTTACTCGCCCACGCATCCACTCACCCGCTCACAGACATGTCCACTCACCCGTCCGCTTCCCCACCCATCCATCATCCACCATCCTTACTGAGAGAGAGAGAGAGAGAGAGAGAGAGAGAGAGAGAGAGAGAGAGAGAGAGAGAGAGAGAGAGTGTGTGTGGTGTGTGTGTGAATGAGAAAGTAAGACGAGGTAGTGCAAGGAAAGATGGAGAGTTGGGGTGTGTGATAGCAGGGTGGATATGAAAGAGGAAGGGTAAGGGTGTGAGAAAAGCTTGAGAGATACCACACGAGAGGCTGAAAGGAAAGCTGTAAAGGGAAGGAGAAGCAACCTATTGGAAAGAGAGAGAGAGAGAGAGAGAGAGAGAGAGAGAGAGAGAGAGAGAGAGAGAGAGAGAGAGAGAGAGAGAGAGAGAGAGAGAGAGAGAGAGAGAGAGAGAGCTGGGTGGAATAAGGATAGAAGAGGTAAAGAAAGGAGAAGCAAGAGAACGTTGAATAAGGACTAGCAGAAAGGGAGGAAAAACGTATGAAAGGAGAGGAAGGGCAGAAGAGAGGCAGAGAGAGAGAGGGAAAAGACGGAAGCACTGGAGGCAAAAGAGAGAGAGAGAGAGAGAGAGAGAGAGAGAGAGAGAGAGAGAGAGAGAGAGAGAGAGAGAGAGAGAGACAGCGTGAAGAGGAATTGCTGCTGGGAGGTGGTTGGGGGTTGGAGGTTAGGATGGGGAAGGGGGAGGAGGAAGGGGGAGGAGGAGGAGGGGGGGAAGAGCTGAAGACCGTGACAGGAAGTAGGAGGAGGAGGAGGAAGAGGGGAAGGAGGGGGAGGAGGAGGAGGAGAAGGAGGAGGAGGAGGAGGAGGAGGAGGAGGAGGTTGAGATGCGACAAGAAAAGTGTATATTTATCGCCGGTTTATTCAACAACATACTATTTCATTGATGACCCACTGCAACTCCAACGTCAAAAGATACACACACTCCTACGTCATATATTTATCAGTGTTCGTGTCTGTCTGTCTGTCTGTCTGTCCTCGTTTCTTTTAGGGGTAGGGGTACAGTACGTGTTGGTATATTGGTGCCTCTTGAATCCTCCAAACTATGTCACCACCTTCACCACCATCTTCATCACCACCTTCACCACCACCATCTTCACCACCACCACTTTCACCACCATCTTCACCACCACCTTCACCACCTTCACTACCACCTTCATCATCACCTTCATCATCACCTTCACCACCATCTTCACCACCACCTTCACCACCACCTTTACCACTATCTTCACCACCTTCACCACCATCTTCATCACCACCTTCACCACCACTTTCACCACCATCTTCACCACTTTCACCACCATCTTCACCACCACTTTCACCACCATCTTCACCACCACTTTCACCACCATCTTCATCACCACCTTCACCACCACTATCTTCACCACCACCAGTTTCACCACCACCTTCACCACCACCATCTTCACCACCACCATCTTCACCCCCACCACTTTCACCACCATCTTCAAAACCACCTTCACCACCACCACTTTCACCACCATCTTCACCACCACCTTCACCACCACTATCTTCACCACCACCTTCGCCACCACCACCACCATCTTCATCATCATCTTCACCACCATCTTCACCACCTTCACTACCACCTTCATCATCACCTTCACCACCATCTTCACCACCACCTTCACTACCACCTTCATCATCACCTTCACCACCTTTTTAACCACCACCTTCTTCCCAGTGACGAGCCGGCAATTTTGATGGTGACATTTATTACATGATGATCTTGATGGGAGGAGACATGATGACAGCAGCCTCAAGACGTCAAGGTACGAACCAAGGAGAGTGGAGGGACTAACAACAACAACATCAACAATAAGTCCTTAAGGGGGTAATTATTCTTTTTTGGTACATTGGAGTGCCTTGATTCCTCCAAAGTATGCCAGGAAACAGGACCAGATGAACAAAAATAATGGTGTTCTGTTGCTTTGGAATTGTTTGGAAGAATCATTTGCTCCAGATTTACCAATAAAAAAAATTCCTCCCTTAAGTACACTGTGTTTGAAGGAAGATAACCCAGGTAGGCTACACGTGCTGTCCCTATTCTTCCTATATCCAACAGCACAACACAGGAAGGGGCAGATGATTGACTCCCCGGCTGTAACAAATTGTCAGTCGGGTAGCTAGCGATGCTCAGAACGACACTGTCACGTTGGATCTGAGGTGCTGGAGGGGAGAGGGAGAGGGAAAGAGCAAGTGCTAGAGTAGAGTGGCAGGCTGGGATGAATGCAGTATGCCCTCTCTCTCTCTCTCTCTCTCTCTCTCTCTCTCTCTGAGCTATGAGGATACAGTAGATTTCATTTAGCAAGACTTTTGTGGATACTTTTTTCATGCCTTTATCAGCAGCTTGACATTGTCTGAATTTTATAAAGTTGATTCTCGGTAATTAAAAAAAAAATTACTTTCGTTTAATCATCCCAGTCTGCTAGTGTATATAAAACAACGTGACGTATCAAAAACAATGTAAGTAATTCTCCTGACAAAAAAAATGCAAGGCCTCATAGATCCTGTAGACTTAGAGAATATAAAGTGAGGGAGGGAGTGGGACAGGCATGGACTCAATTCCCCAACCTACTACTACTGCCTTGCGTGTAGAGCCTTAACACGAAGAAGGTCAGGTATTGTTTGCTCATCTATGACAAGGATAGAGAGAGAGAGAGAGAGAGAGAGAGAGAGAGAGAGAGAGAGAGAGAGAGAGAGAGAGAGAGAGTACTGTAAAAAGCGATCATATATGCTTAGTGAAAACACGGGAATGTCACGCGTAAAAAAAAAAAAAAAAAAAAAAAAAAAAGGAGAGTGGGTGAGAGAGAGAGAATGGGTTGGGATATGATATGTATGTACCTGCACACTAAGGATCAATTGCACACGCCTGCAACAGCTGACAAAAGTGAGTGACGTGACGCTCTCAGTGTTTAGGCTGCATGTCACTCAACTCACCTAACTCTTTTTTTTTTTCATTCCTGATGTCACTCCCTTCCCTCACTCCCTCTTCCCACCTCCCCTTTATCATCACTTCCCTCACCTCACTCACTTCTCTTTTCCATCACTTCCCTCACCCACTTTTTCCTCCTCCCTTTTATCATCACTTCCCTCATCTTACTCACTTCTCTCTTTTCCATCACTTCCTTCACCTCCTTTCCTCCTCCCTTTTATCATCACTTCCCTCACCTTACTCACTTCTCCCTTTTTCCATCACTTCCCTCATCTAACTCACTTCTCTTTTCCATCACTTCCCTCATCTCACTCCCTTCTCTTTTCCATCACTTCCCTCATCTCACTCACTTCTCTATTCCATCACTTCCCTCATCTCCTTCCCCCCCCTCCTCCCTTTTTTTCCATTATTTCCCTTAACTCACTCACTTTTTTATAATATACTTCCATTTCGCTACACCTTCCAACTATACAACCCTA
>JAWQEG010008654.1:17500-35000 GCA_033782935.1 Petrolisthes cinctipes
GATGGATGGATGGAGGAAGAGTGCTGAGTGGGGAGGAGTTGGTAGGACGGAGGAACGGGACCAGGGGTGGATAGATGGATGGATGGAAGGATGGATGGAGGAAGAGTGCTGAGTGGGGAGGAGTTGGTAGGAGGAAGGAACAGGACCAGAGATGGATAGATGGATGGAGGAAGAGTGCTGAGTGGGGAGGAGTTGGTAGGAGGGAGGAACGGGACGAGGGGTGGATAGATGGATAAAGGAAGAGTGTTGAGTGGGGAGGAGTAAGGTTGATGAGTGCAGGGTGGTAAATACCTTGAGTCATATGAGTTCTGGGTAAGGAGTTGATGGGAGGGAGGAATGGGACCAGGAGTGGATGGATAGATGGATGGATGGATGGATGAAAGGAGGAAGAGTATTGACTGGGGAGGAATAAAGTTGATGAGTGCAGGGTGGTACAGTGAGTCATATGAGTTCTGGGTAAGGAGTTGGTGGGAGGGAGGAACGGGACCAGAGGTGGATAGATAGATGGATGAAGGAAAAGTGCTGAGTGGGGAGGAGTAAAGTTGATGATGAGTGCAGGATGGGAAATACCATGAGTCATATGAGTGTTGCATGCAAGCTGACGAAAGAAAGGGGGATTCAGTAGAAATGTTACCCATAATAGGAATGGGATGTGAGCAGTGAATGTGAATGTATGACCGTAGTATGTGAACAACAGAGTAAAAAAAAGAAGAAAAAAAAATCAACAATACTGAGAAAGGGAACATTTTTACAAGATCCTGATTTGCATTTGGTGCGAGTGGTAAAGAGTTGTCGATGGGACACTAAAAGGGGGAAAAATAAAGTGTTCACCGAAGAGTAAGCACATACGTGTAGAAGCCTTGAGGTATTTATTAGAGGTCCAATATCTGAATGACAGCAACGCCAGGCCAGATAATTATTCAGGTGTCATACGGAGAGAGTCTGGTGTGAAGTGACGTGTGTGTTAAGGATTCCTGGTATTTGTTGCCAAGTGAATATGTATCAGGCTTTGGACAGCATAGCAATGTCTGGTGAAGGACATATATACTGTACAGCCACAATCAAATAACCACTAACACTCTCCTTCCATCGTGCAAATGAATCAGTATCATATTTAACTGTAATCATACAACACCTTATGTCAACTCAACCCACTCAATTATTATTATGAGGTGCTGCAAAATCATGTATGTGTTGTTCTTTATTAGCAAGATATTGACTACGATGGGAGGAAAGTGTTGGTGGATATTTGATTGTGGCTGTACATACATACATACCCGAGTACGAGTATAGTTAGTTCACTTTTTTGGGTAATGCTTGGTCATACATGCAGCTTCTTAGGTCAGTTTCGCTTGATATAATGTAATTGAGAGAACCTGCAAAGTCTTCAGCAATCGTAGTGTCAATCGTAATTTATAGAAAAGTTAGAATATATAATATATATTCTAACTTTTCTAATTATGCAGTGTGGAGAGGACAGGGTGTTGTGCCAAGGTTAAGGGGAGCAACCTATTATGGGAAATTGAGAGGCTACTGATTCCTCCAAACTATGCCAGGAAACAGAACCGCTACATATGAAATTCTACAGGGGATGTGTTTTATAGCCGGGTTTGGAGGCCTACTTTGACACCAAATTGCCCCCCAAAAGGTTACTTCCCTTAATTAATGAATCATACTAAGTCATAGATAAGTCCCCCTTTTCACGAGGTATAGGGATGTTTAATCCTTATAGAACTCTGATTAGTAAATGATGTTATCGCAGTTTGCTTTGTGGGGAAGAGACACAGGCAGAACTAATATTAAACCAAGGGGAGATACAGTTTCTACACTTCTCATCATTAATTAAAGCATCTCCAGGCAGTTCACGAAATATACCTGCCAGATAACTGTATAATCTATATATATGTACAGCCACAATCAAATAACCACCGACACTTTCCTTCCATCTTGTATATAAATCAGTACCATACCAAAATACAATCATACAACACTTTATGTCAACTCAACCCCCTCAATTACAATTATGGGGTGTTGCAAAATCATACACGTGTTGTTCTTTATTACCAAGATATTTACTACGATGGAAGGAAAGTATCGGTGGATATTTGATTGTGGCTGTACAGTATAGGGTTGTAGTGTTCGTAGGTGAATATAATTATAGGCAGTGTTATAATTACTTCCATTGTGGGTAGATAGTTCTTACTGGTTATAGGTACACACACACACACACACACACACACACACACACACACACACACACACACACACACACACACACACACACACACACACACACACACACACACACACACACACACACAGACAAGCTAATACAAAACATACAAACAAGTATACTGAGATCTACACACACACACACACACACACACACACACACACACACACACACAGACAAGCTAATACAAAACATACAAACAAGTATACTGAGATCTACACACACACACACACACACACACACACACATACACACACACACACACATGCTCTAATACACGCTCGCTTAAAACCCACAGTTCTTATACGTTATCCGTTTCTGTTTTCAGGAGGTAAGTAAGTGCCTTTATTTGTTCGGTATCTTGCCTCACGAGATGATGTGTGTGTGTACTAGTGCAGACAGACTCGTAAACACTCACTAAGATACACACACACGTCGAGAAAACACGGGTACACTCAAACACAACACAACACACAATCAAAGCTCCAACACAGACAGACAACCTAATACAAAACAAACAAACAATCAAACAGGTTTACTGAGATCTACACACACACACACACACACACATACACACACACACACACACACACACACACACACACACACACACACACAGACAGACAAGCTAATATACAACAAACAAACAAGTTTACTGAGATCTACACACACACACACACACACACACACACACACACACACACACTGCTTAGGAATAGTAAAGGCGTTGAATATGTTTGCCATAACACTTGTGTGGTCAGGAGAAACGAGAAGAGGGAAACGGGAAGGAGATTTAAGAGGAAAGACAAAAGATGAAGAGACAGATTACTGGAAGAGAGGCAAGGGAACGAATAGGTGAGAGAGGAGGAGAGAGGCGACAAGCATGTGTGAGAGGAAGAGAGAGTAGATAAGTAGGTGAGAGAGGAGGAGAGAGGTGACAAGCATGTGTGAGAGGGACAGAGAGGAGACCAGTATGTGAGAGAGGAGGAGAGAGGTGACAAGCATGTGTGAGAGGAAGAGAGAGGTGACAAGCATATGTGAGAGGAGGAGAGAGGTGACAAGCATGTGTGAGAGGAGGAGAGAGGTGACAAGCATGTGTGAGAGGAAGAGAGAGGTGACAAGCATATGTGAGAGGAGGAGAGAGGTGACAAGCATGTGTGAGAGGAGGAGAGAGGTGAGAAGCATGTGTGAGAGGAAGAGAGAGGTGAGAAGCATGTGTGAGAGGAAGAGAGAGGTGACAAGCATGTGTGAGAGGAAGAGAGAGTAGATAAGTAGGTGAGAGAGGTGGAGTTAGAAGACAAAAGATCTAGTGCAGGATAGGTAAGGGAAGAAGTAGGTGAGAGAGGAGGAGAGTGGAGATATAAGCATGAGAGAGGAGGAGAGGTGACAAAAGACCTGGTGCAGGATAAGTAAAAAAAAAAAATTCTTTCTTCTTTTTCTCCTCCTCCTCAACTCCACATTCTTCTTTCTTTTTGTCCTCATTCTTCCCTTATTTACCTACATCTCCTTCCTCCTCTTCCTCCTCCTCCTCTGTTTCATCTTCCATCTTCTCCTCTTGGCCCTCCTCTTCCTTCTCCTCCTCTTCTTCCTCCTCCTCCTCCACTGTTTCATCTTCCATCTCCTTCTCCTCCCCCTCCTCTTCTTCCTCCTCCTCCTCCTCCTCGCTCCTCCTCTGTTTCGTCCTATATATCCTTCTCCTCCCACTACTACTCTTCCACCTCCTTCTTTCTCCTCCTCTTCCTCCTCCTCCTCCTCCCCCTCCTCCTCCTCCTTCTTCTCCCCCTCCTGCTCTGTTACGTCCTATATCTTCTCCTCCTACTACTACTACAACTCTTCCACCTCCTTCTTTCTCCTCCTTCTCTCCCCCCCTCTCCTTCATTTACCTCCTCCCCCACCGTAAAAACACAGCCATTAAACTCGGGCCACACACTGCGCACCACAGCGTCTCACCCCGGGGATAAAATACGAGACAAGAAATGGAGCAGAAGAAAGGGAATTACCCGACAGTAACCCAGGAAGGGGGGATGAGGGGGAGGGGAGGGGGGAGGAGGGACTTGTGTGTAGGCAATTGGATCTAAGTCTTGCTTCGCCACCTACATACATAAACTAACTACACTGGAAAGTATAATATTAGATCATTTTGCCTATACGAATGAACTTGGTCTTAATTTTGGTCTTCGTCTCAAGTGGTAGAACACGTAGTTAAAATTCATGTCTGTATGTATATTACAGCAGTAATAACAATACAGGTGTTGTTGTTGTAGTTGTTGTTGTTGTTGTTGTTGTTGTTGTTGATGTTGTTGTTGTTCTAAACTACCGAGTGACCTTGGATAATTTACTGACGTGTTCACAGCACCAAATGGGCAACTTTTGTGCTGCAAAATTTAGCGTACACATAAGTTTCAACAAATAGTGGCAAATTTACTTTTAACACGTGCTCGCTCCCAGCCACCCCGAGAGATTTACTGGCAGTAGTGCAAAATATGTCCCCTAAGGCATCGTCTTTTTCGTATATTTTTGTGTATAATAATGTAAGTAAAATCTGCCATGATCTCCAGGGAATGAAATGTGTTTGTAAGGTAAGAATGAATGAGAGTTTTTTATTACCATCAGTCTCTTGTGTGTATATATATATATATATATATATATATATATATATATATATATATATATATATATATATATATATATATATATATATATATATATATATATATATATATATATATATATATATATATATTTTGGAGGAATACCGGAATTAAGATGAAACGAATATGATTGATGCCATCTGAGAATCACAACACTATCATCACAGTCAATTTGTTCGTACCTATTATGGGGTTAGTCTACAAGCAGTTAGTGTTATCACATTATACCCATGAATCGGGATCGTGAAGACTTTTATATAAATATGCTCGAACAGAAAGAAGTTAATATTACCGATAGTTTACTGAGAAATGTGGCAAATGTTAATCCTGATTTATATGACGTTAGACGAAAAGGAGGATTTTATTTCAATTTCTTCTGTAATAGATGTTTTTTTACTCCTTGCGTTCCATTTTCTTGTTTCCTTCTGGTCCTCTTCCCTATCAATTATTTCTCTTGTTCCTTTTCACCTCTTTAAACACCACCCCCATCCACCCATCCCCACACACCTGATTGACGTAATGAGAACCCCCACCCCCACCCCTCCCTGAGTGACGTAGAGGGCCCCCACCCAAACCCCACCTGAATGACGTAATGAGGACCCCCCCACCCCCACCCCCACCACCAACAGGCCACTACTATCCATCTGTCTGTTGCAGGTACATCCACAATCAAATATCCACCGACACTTTCCTTCCATCGTAGTAAATATCTTGGTAATAAAGAACAACACGTGTATGATTTTGCAGCACCTCATAATAATAATAATTGAGGGGGGTTGAGTTGAAGTAATGTGTTGTATAATTTTATTTTGATATGATACTGATTTATTTGCACGATGATAGGAAAGTGTCGGTGGTTATTTGATTGTGGCTGTACCTCCTTACGTGTTTGAAAGCAGCCTTTCGTCACCATCAAATGAGGAAATAAGGAAAAAATAAAAAAACACCAACATATATGTAAAAATAATCACTCACATAAACACGTGGAAAAGTAATTAAAATATGAAATAGTATTACTTGAGCTCTTAAGCCAGCCTGACTTCATTAATCTCGACCTCTCCACACTCTGTAAAGACCAAGCCAGAAACATGAATATCTTTCTTCATGTAAAAAAAAAAAATATGCGACAATATTTACTTTAGCTGTAGTTTTGGTTGCATTTATTTCTTGCACTCCTAACCGGTATATACAGTAGCCTCAAAGTTACGATTATTCTGACGCTTTTTCAATTCATAGCAAAAGGAAACATGAGCAGATATTAAAACTACAACTCATTTCAAACGTGTGAAAATAATAATGTATGTAGCACTTGATGACATAGAGAATAAATTTTTAACATTATATTCCTCTATACATAACTCTGAGTGGAAGGATTGATTGACATACAGAAACGAGATGGAAGAGTGAAGGTAAACAACCATCAAAGGAACAGCAAAGACAAAAACCCAGTTACTTTGAACCTTTTCCTGCCACTCACTGCTGCCAGCCGTGGACTTGACAGTGATAGATAATGTTATCGAGTTGCCTTTTATCGGTTGGTGTTGCCGGCACTCGGGAATATCAACGAAGTTAAAATAATCTGTACATTGAAGTATTGAAACATTTTATTATCCCTAATAGATATTATAGAAAACATGTATGTACAGTACAGTAACCCACGGAGTTATAATAATCTATACCTACGGAGTTATAATAATCCATACCTTAAGGCTTAAGGGAAGATTCTTTTGTTGTTAAATTGAGAGGCTACTGATTCCTCCTAACAATACCAGAAAACGATGCCCTCATTGGTACAGTCACTCATAAAAATTAAGACCCCCCCCCAGGCCAGTCACCTTCTTATACTTGTGATATCGGTTGTGGCAACAGTGTACGTGACGTCAGTGATGGCGCTTAAGATGAAGTTGATTTGCTCGACACATTTGTAACTAATGATAAATGAGACGAAGCATGAGTTGGGATAATGTTTCGAGCAAACCAACCTTCCTCCAAACACCATCCACACCACCACCACCTTTGACGTCAGGTGCAATGTTACCAGAACAGATATTACACGAGTTGAAAGGTGTCTTTACCTGGGGGGGGTCTTTACTTTTATGAGTGACTGTACTTATAGGGAATCTGTTTGATGGCATAGTTTGGAGGAATCAGAGACCTTCCAATTCACCAATATGAGAATCTCCCCTTAAGGAACCTGTGTTTAGCCTGAATAACACCTGACAATATAATTGATATTAGAGTGAGTTTGTACACCTGTATGTCTCTCCCTCCCGAACCCCGTAAATATTCGAACAGGGAAGCCGAATCAGCTGGGAATAGCCATCATCACACGTCTGGCAACTACCTTACACGACAGCACACACACAAACACACACAGACTCCACTACCCTCAGCTGCCTCCCGTCTACCAGAGCCATCTACCACCTCCCCCTACCACCTCCTCCCCCCTACCACCACCTGCCCCCTACCACCACCTGCCCCCTACCACCACCTGCCCCCCTCCTCCCCCCCCTCCTCCCCACTACCACCACCTCCCCCACCTCCCCCCTACCACCTCCCCCACCTCCCCACTAACACCATCTGCTCTGACACAGTTGTTGAACTCGAGAGAACTATCCATCCCAATTTGCTTTCCATCTGTCACCACTTATCTCTTTGAATATTTACGGAATTTGAAAGGAAGAGCTGATTTTTTTCCCTTCCTTTTTTTATTACACACACCCATACACTCATGGAGTCATTGGTTGCGATACTTCAATAATCTTGCGGAAGTATTAACTTGAACGGTATATTATCGAACGTTGCCTTAGTCCCAGGATCCACCTCGAACTCCTCTCAGTAAATCCAGCCGAGAGATGGCGGTGGTGGAGGTATAATAGTCTCACTGCTTCACGTAACATTGCCTAGCTGTCTTTCTGTTCACGGTACGTTTCTGCATCCCTCATAGACCCCCTGGCCCCTACTCATTTTCCTCACCTGTTTGTAGCAGTATAGGTGAGGTGCGGGATTAGACTCTGTGTGATAATTCGTGCTCTTTTGTTGTGTATGGCGTTTATGTACACTCGTGATACGTAATTTCTGACCAGAGACGAACGGCAGGCACCACACATACCCTGCATTCGAACTCAGCCTCTATATGTGTACTGGGTGGGGAAATGAGCTTTCTGCTCCTCATACTCTGGTCAGAAATTATGTATTACGAGTGTACCTCAAAGTGAAGTGACGTTGTATCAGTGACAATTATGTTAAGTTGCTTTAACCTGCCAGGGATGCTTTCATTGTAGAAGTGTGCCCCCCAAAACGCCAACCCAACTAGTGATGAAGGTAAGCTGCTCATAATTTTATATTGTTTGTTGGTTAAAGGAAGTAGGATTTTTGAGAATATTGAATATATTATAGAGAATGTTTATGTATGATATGTTCAGAATTAAAATCATACCGAATGACTATACAATGGGACAAGGGTATTAAATGTACCTGACAAGTTGATTCCCCTTCACTGCATCACCATTGGCTTCCACCTCCCTCTCACCCCTCTCCACTCTCACCCCTCTCCACTCACACCACCCCTCTCCACTCACACCCCTCCTCTCCACTCACACCCCTCCTCTCCACTCACACCCCTCTCCACTCACACCACCCCTCTCCACTCACACCACCCCTCTCCAATCACACCACCCCTCTCCAATCACACCACCCCTCTCCAATCACACCACCCCTCTCCAATCACACCCCTCCTCTCTCTCCACTCACACCCCTCCTCTCCACTCACACCCCTCCTCTCCACTCACACCACACCCTCTCCATTCACACCACCCCTCTCCACTCACACTCCTCTCCACTCACACCCCTCCTCTCCACTCCTCTCCACTCACACTCCTCTCCACTCACACTCCTCTCCACTCACACTCCTCTCCACTCACACTCCTCTCCACTGCCACAACCACTGACTACCTCTTTGTTGCTGTCAGGTTGGGAGGGCTATGGACGCACACTGTAAGCGGATTTTACTTGGCTTTCAAAAATATGGATTAAATGTATAAAAATCAAGGCTGTTGTGAGCTATAAAAAAAACAAAAAACATGTATATATCGCATTAAGATTCTTATAAATGTGATGTTCAGCATTTTCAACAAGAACCCTAATCCCCTTTTTGCCAAGTGTGGGGGGTTATACTTAATTATGTTTTTACAGAAGGGGTCGCCCGCTCCCCGCAAAGAGCCATTTTTACACTCGACCACGGGAGACTTTACTGGGTAGGTGGGAGGGAGGGTGGTAGGGTTATGTAACGAAGCTCTTAAGATATCTACGAAATTATATCTGCTGCGGGGTAAAGGAGTTAAAGTCGATACTATGTACTGTACGGAGTTTTAGTGTAATTAATTTATGTATTTATTTTTTATTTTTGTAAGAGATAATCTAAAAGTGTTATCAATCCCTTCATCTATTTGTATTACATCATTATTGAAGGAGAGTTGAAATTTTGAAGTAATGAGTACTGGTATAATACATTGACTTCATACAGTATCATGCAAAAGGCCAGCATTGATATTTCTTATAAAACTTGCCCTCGTACTCTCAAGGCATCCACTCCAATGTGAGAGGTGGCTGAAAGAAAGGTTGTATATCAAGATGCACACAACATAATATTCGCAGCACTCCGGTGTTTGTCTGGGGTTAAGAATCTTTGAGTATCGAAGCATGTACGTACGTGTGGTGGTGAAAGGAGGGAGAGATTTACCCCCACCATGCCCCCTCCCAGATTATCAAAGCTCGTGTGGTGGGGAATGGAGGGAGAGATTTACCCCCACCATGCCCCCCCCCCCCCAAGATTATCAAAGCACGTGTGGTGTGGAATGGAGGGAGAGACTTACCCCCACCTTCCCCCCACTATACCCTTCCCCTCCTTATAAGTATGCTTGGTGTGTACCCGTTTCTCTCTCTCACACACACACATTTCTAACTGGTCTCTTCTCTCTCTATCTTTCTTCCCCGCGCCTGCCTGCTTCGATGCTGTTGTGAAATCGTGACTCCCGGCCAACACACCTGACTGACTGACTGACAGAGCTGAATGTACTGAGAATTTGTGTGCCAGACAACATTAGTGCCGACAGTCGCTTTTTTTTTTTTTTTTTTTTTTTCTGTGGCTGAAAATAGGAATGGCAGAATCCGTTTGTTTCTCTTTTTTTCGTTTCTTTTCCATCGCATCACTCGTGTTTTTCTTGCAGCTCTCTATATGATATTTGTTTCTGATTTTTCTATGGGTATTTTTGCGTGAGGTGAGGCTGGCTTTTACTGTTGCCATTTTGCTTTTTGAATGGTTTGTTTTTCTTCTGTTTTTTTATACAAAATTTTTCTCCTCTCCTTCCAAATTGAGTTAATATACTTGTCTGGTCGAGTTTGGTCCGCAGTCCTTCGGGGAATTCACTGTGTTTGCGTTCTATCATGTTAATTTCTCACTTAGCCAGACACTCACGCCATCATTCTATTAAAATATACAATTATTTTCAAGGGATAAAAGTATTGCACACGAAGGCCTGCATCCTTATCGATCAGCTCATTTTTTTTTTCGTCCTAGTTTGAGCTAATTAAAACTTGGGTTTAAGAGACGTGCAGTCATGCCTTTCATTTCTCAAATTCTCCTCCTGTCACCCTGGCTTTAACGCTTTCAGAAACATTGCCTGTCAGTTTCTTCCAGTCTCAATCTTTTCCTGTCGCACGGTCGGTCTTTCGATCTATCAACTGCAGCTTGGCACTCATTCTTCCACCTCCATACAGACTTACCCAGACACTTAAGGGGAAATTCTCTTGTTGGTGATTTGGAGGGCTACTGATTCCTCCTAACTATGCCAGAAAATGGACGCTTTGAATGGTACACTCGTGATACGTAATCCCTGACCAGAGACGAACGGCAGGCACCACACATACCCTGCATTCGAATTCTATAGGTGTACTGGGTGAGGAAATGAGCATTACCAGGCGATTCGAAGCTTTCTGCTGCTCACACTCTGGTCAGAAATTATGTATCACGAGTGTACCAATAGAGGTTCTGTTTCGTGGCATAGTTTGGATGTATCAGAGACCTTCCAATTCACCAACAGAAGAATCTCCTCTTAACATAACACAATGGGTAAGGAACAACACCATGTAAGGAGGAGCCTTTATTGACGGCGTTTCAATACAAACCTTTGACGTGAAGAGAAGAGGCGTCGTTAATAGAGACTCCTCTTCCTTATACTGTCTTGTTTCTTAAGTTGAGGATCTCTTTTTGGTACAGTCACGAGCACTAATAAGTATCCAGGTGTGCTTCGAATACCTATAGACAATAAATAAATGCATAATAAGATCTCCATTGAAATTGCTTCGTTGGTGAATTGGTTTGGTCAAATATTCAACCAAAGCTGTATTCCTATTAGTGCTCGTGACTGTACATTGAAGGGCTTGCTACTGATTCCCCCCAAACAACGCCACGAAACCCATCCCATATTAGCAACACTGAAGCAATTTAGTTGTTTCGTGGGATACAGTGCAGTGGAGCATTCAATCAGTAGCTCTTCAATGTAACAACAAATATAGATTCTCGTCCCCTTAACTAGACTAGAGTACAGTTGTTGGATTGCAGTTGGTGTTATCTTTCCAATCAATCAATCAATCAATCAATCAATCAAGACGTCCTAGAGTTAGCCCCCTTCTTCAGTAAACAACACCCAGTCACTTTCCTTAGAGACTGGCCGGTCCCTCACTCACTCACTCACCCAGTCCATTATTACGTCTCTGTACCCTCACTCTCTCACTCACTTCTGGTATTCCCTTGACGATTTGTGTCAATTCACCCTTCCTTTGATGTCAACCATTATAACTTTCCTTGTTCTCGTTCGCCTGTCATTTTCTTCTCCTCTCCTTTGCTGCCTACCTATACCTACATACTGTCGCTCATTCTTGGCCCTTATTCCCAATCTCTTCTCTGCGTTTGATTCGTGTAGTACTATTCTGTCACGCCCTTCTTATTCCTTCTGTCTATCTTTTCAAATTATGGATATTTTTTGCATTGTTCTCATCTCCCCACTTTATCACAGCTCATCACATCTACCCAATCAGTTTTTTTATACTTAAATTAAAACTCTATTCTTTCCTCTCACACTAACACCTACACTGTATATCTCCGGTTCTCGTTGTTGCCTCTTTCCTCTGTTGTCACATTTTTTCCCATCCCTTCTTGCAACTCGTTCACTATTTTTTTATATGCCATTTTGTATCTATTAATCCTGGGCTTTGATGCTGACTCTCCCTATACCTTTGCTGCCGCGTGAGTGACTGACGGTGTGCCAAAAAACTTTCCCATAAAACTTTCACCAGGAATACCGACAACAACAGACCCGGGGAGTAGCAAAGCATCTCATCTTTCTACAATATTTCTTTTTTTTTTCTTCTTCTTCTTCTTCTTCTTCTTCTTCTTCTTCTTCTTCTTCTTCTGTTGTTGTTGTTGTTGTTGATGTTGTTTGCCGTCACTGACATTATTTGTGTTGTTGTGTTGCTGTTGTTATTGTTTTAGTTATTATAGTTGTTTTAGTTGTTGTTTTTGTTGTGTTGTTGTTGTTGTTGTTGTCGTTGCTTTTGCTACTGCTGTCCCCCCTCTCTTCCTCCTCCTCCTCCTCCTACTCTTCCTCCTCCTCCTCCTCCTCCTCCTCCTCCTCCTTTTTTTCCTCCTCCTCCTTTTTTTCCTCCTCCTCCTTTTTTTCCTCCTCCTCCTCCTCCTCCTTCTTTTCCTCCTCCTCTTTCTTTTCCTCCTCCTCTTTCTTTTCCTCCTCCTCCTCTTCCTTCTCTTCCTTCTCTTCCTTTTCCTTCTCCTGCTGCTCCAAAGTCGTCCCTCTATTCCTTTTCCTTTCTCACCGTGGAACCGCTATTGTGTTTGCTCCATTGAAGGTCTGGGTCTGGTTGTGTGCGTGTGTGGATATAGTTCTGTGTGTGTGTACCTTTATGTGGTCGTGTATGTATGTGTGTGCATTTATTTGTGTGCATGTGTCTGACTATGGAGAAAAAATTATGAGTGTCAATCATTTCTCTACCTAATAAATATAGATTCTCGTCCCCTAACATATCCTTCTGTCCTTAACCATAATTATAACGTGTAGAAATAATTATGATTCTACTTTACCCGAAGCCAACTTGATAAGAATGACATATATAGCCTCTTCAAAAGCAAGAATATTTCCCTTCACCCGGTTTGAAATATACTAAAGTAACGTTAGCCTACCTTACCCCAGACCCTCTCCCCATCCTCCTCCTCCTACCAGTCAGAGCTGCCAGACACTGTGTTGTGGTTCGTCGCTTGTTTTTGTTGCCACGTTTAAGAGGAGATTCTTATGTTGGTGAATTGAAAGGCCTGTGATTCCTCCTATTTACTATGTCATGAAACAGATCCCCTATATGTATACTATTGAGGGCGTCGTGTATTCTGGCATAGTTAGGATGAATCAGTAGCCTATACTTTTCAATTCACCAACAAAAGAAAGAATCTCCCCCTAGCCTACCTAAGCCTCTTTCTCATACCTGGAGCACCGTAAATCCATTCATACGCCCGTCGAAGAGAATTATTGTTGTCGGAAAGTTTGTATCCCTTCTCCAGGCTGAGAAAATAATGCTGGATATCTCATAATGACCCAATAACTCACGAACGGTGCTGTGTGAGGTCCCTGTATTGTGTACCGTAATGGAAGGATACATAGTGAAGTATCTGAGAGGGAAAACAAAAAAATAATTAACAGTTGTAAAATATATAGTTTCTGGCTGGGAACATAAACCCTTGAGAGACGAAGGTTATCTATCATCTGACAGTCTGGATCGTTACGTGTTAGCCAGACCGTATAAGATGTAAGAAAAACACAACAGTATTTATCTTATAGACTAATTCATTTTACCTTATTGTAGTTGATGTGGTCCAAGTGCTGTGTATGCATTGTTATAAGGTTTTGCTGGGACGATACTGGGTGGGGTTGGATTGGTTCATATGCATAACAATATTTTGCTGCAAGGACTCCATACAGCTGGTCACATCACACCACTGGGTCAGCGTTTAGTGATAACAATTGGTACTATAAGCTTCATACTCATAGGCAGGTGTAAGCACTCATGTATGTACGAGCACACCCATCATCCTCTCACTCACTCGACCACCCACTCATCCTCTCACCCACTCGGCCACTCACCCACTCGGCCACTCACCCACTCACCCACTCGACCACTCACCCACTCGACCACTCACTCACTCGACCACTCACCCACTCGACCACTCACCCACTCGACCACTCACCCACTCGACAACTCACCCACTCGACCACGCTCCCACTCGACCACGCTCCCACTCGACCACGCTCCCACTCGACCACGCTCCCACTCGACCACGCTCCCACTCGACCACACTCCCACTCGACCACGCTCCCACTCGACCACGCTCCACTCGACCACGCTCCCACTCGACCACGCTCCCACTCGACCACGCTCCCACTCGACCACGCTCCCACTCGACCACGCTCCCACTCGACCACGCTCCCACTCGACCACGCTCCCACTCGACCACGCTCCCACTCGACCACGCTCCCACTCGACCACGCTCCCACTCGACCACGCTCCCACTCGACCACGCTTCCACTCGACCACGCTCCCACTCGACCACGCTCCCACTCGACCACGCTCCCACTCGACCATGCACCCACTCGACCACGCTCCCACTCGACCACGCTCCCACTCGACCACGCTCCCACTCGACCACTCTCCACTCGACCACGCTCCCACTCGACCATGCACCCACTCGACCACGCTCCCACTCGACCACGCTCCCACTCGATCACGCTCCCACTCGACCATGCACCCACTCGCTCCCACACTCACTTGACCACTCACCCACTCGACCGCACTCCCACTCGACCACGCTCCCACTCGACCACCCACCCACTCGACCACCCACCCACTCGACCACTCACCCACCCACTCGACCACTCACCCACCCACTCGACCACTCACCCACTCTCACTTACCCACTTGACCACTCGCCCAATCGCTCCCTCACTCACTTACCCACTCGACCACGCTCCCACACTCACTCACTCACGCACTCCCTTATTCACTCACCCACGCACCCACTCACCCACTCGACCACTCACCCACTCGACCACTCACCCACACACCCACTCGACCACTCACCCACTCACCCACTCGACCACTCACCCACTCACCCACACTGAGAGAGAGGGAACCCCGGACTACTGGGTAACTGTGATTAATACGATCAATTTAGTCCTTGCATGAAATCCCTGGTAATATACCGCTTTGATTTCAATGCTCGGTAATACCTATATTTACAAGCTGTAATTATATTAATGTATATGAAAAATAAAGCGCCGGCTGATTACTTTCTCCCCAAAAAACTAATTGGAACAGTAATTTAATCATAGTTTATTTTTATCCGATGTAGCGTACTGTCGCGCTTTTAGCTAAAAATTAATATATAAGAGGAACATCGCATTTTATACTCGATAGCTTTATGCAATTAGTTACAAGAGAAGCTGTGTGGTATTACTGTCGGTAAGTATAGCGATTATTCCTTAGAACATGATGCGCGTCCTTCATTATGTCATTATTTGCTAAGTATTCCTGTAACTTTAAACCATTGGAGGATGCTGTACACTCGTGATACGTAATTTCTGACCAGAGACGAACGGCAGGCACCACACATACCCAGTATTCGAACTCAGCCTCTATAGGTGTACTGGGTAGGTGGGAAAATGAGCAACACCAGGTGATTCGAAGCTTTCTGCTCCTCACACTCTGGTCAGAAATTATGTATCACGAGTGTACTTTGCTATAGAATATCTTGGAGGTAATGTTCTAACTCCTGCTTTAACCATCTGCTACTAATTAATTGAATGCATGTTATTAAAACTTTCGATCATTCATCTGCTTAATTAACCATCTTCTTAATTTGACTGCATAAAAATAATGCTTTTAATCAACCATCTGCTTAACTATCTTCTTAATTGACTGCATAGAAATAAAGCTTTTAATTAACCATCTGCTTAACTGTCTGCTTAAGGATCCTGTGATCGTGTATGAGAATTGGAGGCTTCTGATTCCTCCTGACTATGCCATGAAACAAGCTTTTTCCCTATAGGTGTGTGTGTGTTTCGTGGCAATATTTGAAGCACTCATTTACCTTCAATTTTCAGACTATATCACAGGCTCCCTTAATTAATTGAATGCTTATTATAATCAAAACGTTCATTCACTCCTGCAGTAATATCATCTCAAGGTCAGATCATGGTTGTCAGAATGTTTCGCACTGGGTCAAGTTTCGCTCGCTGGTGTTGCTTTCAATATTTTTACGACCCTTGTTTTCCCCCAGCACAGAGCACAGCCAACATTTAATCTTCCTAAAGCATATAAACCATTTGGCGTGTGACCCAGGCTGCCTGAGCTCTTCATTCCGTGTGTGTGTGTCGGGTACTGTGCGTGAGTTTGTGTGTGTGTGTGTGTGTGTGTGTGTTTGGGAGGGGAGGAAAGTGGGAAGAAGAGGAGGTGACTGACCACACACACCTTCGTTCTGTACACGCCCAACAAACACACACACACACACACACAGACACACACACTCAGAGAAGCACCACAGTAATACACAACCAGAGAAATATAACACACACACACACACACACACACACACACACACCGTAATTTACACACACACACACACACCACACACACACACACACACATAACACACACGCACACATAACACACACGCACACATAACACACACGCACACATAACACACACGCACACACTCAGACACACATGTACTCTTGTATCTCTCTCTCTCTCTCTCTCTCTCTCTCTCTCTCTCTCTCTCTCTCTCTCTCTCTCTCTCTCTCTCTCTCTCTCTCTCTCTCTCTCTCTCTCTCTCTCTCTCTCTCTCTCTCTCTCTCTCTCTCTCTCTCCCACACACACAATCTCTCTCTCTCTCTCTCACACTCACACAATCTCTCTCTCTCTTTCACACACACACACACACACACACACACACACACACACACACACACTAATAGAAACGCACACAACCAGGCGCACCCACATGCAAACAAACTTTTTCCTTGTAAATTAATTTCAGAGGAGTTGGGCGCAAGTGAGAGAGAGTGAGAGAGAGAGAGAAAGAGGAAAAAAAGGAGAGAAAGTTATACACGTAGAAAGTGAGAGAAAACGACAGACAAACAGGAGATAGAAAGAGAGACAAGAAAGAGAGTAGACAGACAGACAGACACAGTGATTGAGGAAGAGATAAAGAGACAGGTTAATGAATGTAATACCTTGATAAAGAGTTTGAATAGATAAGTAAAGATAATGAGAGGGTTATCCAGATAGAAAGATAATATGTGTGCATGTGTGTGCTAATGCATGTGTTCTGTTAGACTATGTGTGTACTGTATGTGTGTGTACTGTATGACTGTGTGTGTGTGTGTGTGTGTGTGTGTGTGTGTGTGTGTGTGTGTGTGTGTGTGTGTGTGTGTGTGTGTGTGTGTGTATATATATGTGTGTGTGTGTGTGTGTGTGTGTATGTGAGTGTGTGTGT
>JAWQEG010008655.1:0-19187 GCA_033782935.1 Petrolisthes cinctipes
GTAAGAAGGGGACGGAAGGAGGGAGGAAGAAAGGAGAGGGGACGGAGGGAGGGAGGAAGAAAGGAGAGGGGACGGAGGGAGGGAGGGAGGAAGAAAGGAGAGGGGACGAAGGGGAGGGACGGAAGAAAGGAGAGGGGACGGAGGGAGGGACTGAAGAAAGGAGAGGGGACGGAGGGAGGGAGGAAGAAAGGAGAGGGAAAGGAGGAAGGAGGAAGAAAGGAGAAGGGACGAAGGGAGGGACGGAAGAAAGAAGATGGGAGGAAGGGAGGAAAAAAGGAGAGGGGAGGGAAGGAGGGAGGAAGAAGAGGGGACGAAGGGAGGGAAGGAAGAAAGGAGAGGACGAAGGAAGGGACGTTAAAATGAGGACAGGAGGGGAGGTGAATGAAGGAAGGAAAGGAGAGCTGGGTACGAGGGAAGGAGGAGGAGGAGAGTCAAAAGATAATGAGAAGGGACCAAGGAAGAGAAGAGAAAGAAAGGAGAAAAATTTTGAGAGGAGAGGGAAGAGGCAATGAAGATGATAGCAGTAAAGAAAGCGAGTAAACAAAACAAAAAATACGACTTTAGTGATGCGACGGAAAAAAGGTGGATGGACGAGGCAAGAAGTGGAGGAGGGATGGAGGGAAGTGGAGGAGGGATGGAGGGAAGTGGAGGAGGATGGAGGGAAGCGGGTCAAGGTGGAGAAAAGAGGGAGAAACGGAGAAGGCGGACCTGACGAGTGGGAGGGGAGGGGAGGAAAAGTGTGGTGGGGGAGAGGGAGGGAGGGAGGAAAAGAGTGGAAGGGAGGGGAGAGGGAGGGAGGGAGGAAAAAAGTGGATGGGAGGAGTAGGGAGGGAGTAAAAAAGTAGAGGGGAGGGAGGGAGGGAGGGAGAGAGAGCAGAAAAGTGGCAGGGAGGGAGGAGGGAGGGAGGGAAGGAAAAAATAAAAGGGAGGAGGGAGGGTGGAAAAAGGTAGCAGGGAGTAGGGAGAGAAAATGTAGAATGGAGGAAAAAAGTAGAATGGAGGAAAAAAGTAGAATGGAGGAAAAAAGTAGAATGGAGGAAAAAAGTAGAATTAAGGAAAAAAGTAGAAGGGAGGAAAAAGTAGAATGGAGGAAAATAATATAGAAGGGAGAAAAATAAAATAGAAGGGAGGAAAATAAAATAGAAGGGAGGATAATAAAATAGAAGGGAGGGAGGGAGGGAATAAGGGTGAAAGGGGTGTTGGGAGGATGGAAGTTGATGAAAGGGAGAACGATGGAGGGAAAGAAGATAAACAAAAGAGCAGAGAAAAGAAAGCAGGGAAACGAGAAGAATGAAAAGACAGAAGGGAAAGAAGGAAGGAAGAAGAAAGGAAGGAAAGGAAGGGAAAGAAGAAAGGAAGAAAAAAGGGAGAAGAAAAAGAAAGGAAGGAAAAGAAGGAAAAAGAATGGGAGGAGAAAAGGAAGAAAAAGGGAGGAGGAGGAAGAAGAAAGGGAGGAGAAGGTGAGAAAAAGAAGTTAAGAAAGAAATATGAAAGCAAAATAATGAGGACTTAGGAGAGGGTGGAATAGACAAGAGGTGACGGAGAGGGGAATGAAAAAATGGGGGGAGGAAGGGGAAGAGGAGGAATAAGGAGGGAGAGGGGAATGATAGAGAAGAAATGGGAACGGCGAGAGTGGAGTGAGAGAAAACAAATAATAAATGAAAAAAAAAAAGCGGGATTAGGGAGGGAGAGGGTAATGAAAGAGGAAGGAAATGGGAAGGGAGGAGGGGAATGAAAGAGAAAGGAAATGGGAAGGGAGAGGGGGAATGAAAGAGGAAGGAAATGGGAAGGAAGAGGGGAATGAAAGAGAAAGGAAATGGGAAGGGAGAGGGGAATGAAAGAGAAAGGAAATGGGAAGGAGAGGGGAATGAAAGAGGAATGAAATGGGAAGGGAGAGGGTAAATGAAAAGAGGAAGAAATGAGAAAGGCGGAGAGTGGAATGAGAAAAAAAAATTTAGGAAAAAAAGAGGGATTAGGGAGGGAGATGGGAATGAAAGAGAGGAAGGAAATGGGAAGGGAAAGAATGGTTAAAGACGAGGGAATGGTGAGGAAGAGGAAGGGGTTAAAGCAAACTTCTCCTCTTCCCCCTTACTTCCCCCCCCTCCCTCCTCCAGCTCCTCCCCACTCCTACCCCCCACCCCCCGACTTGCACTCAGCTGTAGAGAAAGTTGTGCAGGGAAAGGGTTTAAAAGGGGGAGGGGGGGGGAGTGATCTGGGGGTGGGGGGGAATGAAAAGTGTGAGGGGGAGAAGGGGGAATGATTCAAGAGGGGGAGGGGGGTGATCTTATGAATGGGGGGGGGAATGAAAAGTGTGAGGGTGAAGAAGGGTAAGAGGGGGTGATTGGGGGGGGTGGGGGATAAAAAGTGTGAGGGGGGAAGGAGGGGAGAGTGTTGAAGAGTACAGTCCATCGTTCTCCACCCCTCACCTCTCCCTTCCCCTTCTCACCTTCTCCCTTCTTCATTCGTTCTCGAGTTCTTTCTCATCGTCACTCTGTCCCTCCACTGATCTATGTTTGTCTTTGTTGTTCCACCCTATTTGCCTGTCTTCCTCTGTGTGTGTGTGTGTGTGTGTGTGTGTGTTTCTCTCATCTCTCTCTCTCTCTCTCTCTCTCTCTCTGCCAGTTTTTCTTCCCCCTTTCTCTCTCTTATGTACATTGTAAACATATAGTAAACACTTAATTGTCACCTCAACATGAAAGTACTTTTTAATAACATCTGTCAAGGAGACTGAAGGCAAAACTGCTACGTACTGTGTGTGTGTGTGTGTGTGTGTATGTTAATAAGAGGTCACACCAATGCAAGGGTATGGCTTTTGCACCTTTGTGGACTCGTGTGTGTGTGTGTGTGTGTGTGTGTGTGTGTGTGTGTGTGTGTGTGTGTGTGTGTGTGTGTGTTGTCATCAGCTTAATAAGGGGGTATTACAGTGTTGGTAAATCTGGAGAAAATGATTCCTACAAATTACTCCAGCAACAACATACCAGCATTATCTTTATTAATGTTTCTGGCATACTTTGGAGTAATAAAGGCGCTCTAATGTATCAAAAGTGTATTACCTACCCTCTTAACAACCTGACGTAACCACAAACAACAACCACCACCAGTCCACCATCACTATAAAATACCACCACCACCATAAACATTACCAACCACCAGTCCACTACCACTCTAATTACCACCACCTTCATCGACACTACCACAATTATTACCATTATACTGGAGTCATTTAATTTATCACTATCCACATCCATACTACCCATTAATATACTCAGTCACATAATAAAAGTACAGTATATTACACACACACACACACACACACACACACACACACACACACACACACACACACACACACACACACACACACACACACACACACACACAAGTACCAATAAACACAAACCTTAACACAAAAGAAAACACAGAAAACACACTTCTAATTTTCTTAGGACAACAAAGCCTTACCAACTAACTATCTGCTTGGCTTGGTTGTGAAGTGTTTACAGTGATCAATGTTTGGGTGGGGTGGTTCGAATACCTCCTCTGTCAACAAAAGGGTCAAGAAGTGTTTTTTTTTTTTTTTCCTGGCCACTTGACCCTGCCCTTTCTCGATTTATCTTACCTTGCCTTTTTTATATCTTGCCTTTCAAACACATAGACAAACACACACAACACACAATCAGTCTCAGTCTCTCTCTCTCTCTCTCTCTCTCTCTCTCTCTCTCTCTCTCTCACTGTATATCACTACTACCTATTATTTCATCTGTCATCTAGCACTCTCTCTCTCCAACCCTTCCCTCCCATAACTACCCCCCCCCCCCTTCCTTTGTAACTCGCACAAACACAATAGATGTATGAACAAACTTTCTCTTCTCTTCATCTCACTTTCCTCCTCTTCATACTCCTGCTTCCCTCCCTCCTATTGTCTTCTGTCCCTCCCTCCTTCACTCTCTTCCTGCCTTTTATATTTATCACCATTTCTCTCTCCGATCTACTTAAGTTAAAGGAATGATATTTTATGTGTCAAGGTGTATGTTAAGGATCCTGTGATAGTGTATGAGAAATGGAGGCTTTTGTTTCCTTCTGACTATACCACGAAACAAGCTCCTATAGGTGGTGTTTCGTGGCAATATTTGAATGACTCCTATACCTCCAATTTTTCTGTCTGACTACATCACAGGGTCCCTTAAGGTGTGATGTATACCGAAGTGACATGAGAGTGACTCTGTGAATATATTATTATTTATGTGATATAGCGTTATAAGGTATGAAAATTATGGCTTGGAGCGTGGAGTGTGGTGTTATGAAGTGTTATATAGTGTTCTGGAGATAATGTTATGGGAGTTAAGGTAGAGTATGGTGTTTTGAATGTGATATTGTGAGTGTTGTCAGGGTGTGGTGTGGTAAAATAATGGGGTCACCTTCTTTCCACGTCACACCACCTCCACCAAGATCTCTCCCCCACTCTCACCCCCACAATACAACACAACACACATACACACACACACAGCACTCATTGTCATACCTACTTGCAATTCCTTCCTCCCCTTGTGTGTGTGTGTGTGTGTGTGAGTGTTCCTTCTGTCTGTCTGCCTCACTGTCTGTACCTCTCTCTCTCTCTCTCTCTCTCTCTCTCTCTCTCTCTCTCTCTCTCTCGTGTGTGTAGGGGGTGTTGTAATGGGTGGTTTAGTGGGTGGGAGTCGCATTATGCAGATGGGTGAGGGGGAAGGGAAGGTAATGGATGGGAAAGTGAGGCTGTGGGAAGGAAGGGGAAAGTGGTGCAGGGGAATGGATGGGATGTGGTATAAATGGGAGAGAAGATAGTGATTGGTAAGACAAGTGAAGGGATCAGATGGGAAATAACGAGATAAAAGGAAATGGAAAGGAAAGGAATGAAACAGAAGGGAAGGAAACGAGTAGATACAGGAATGGACAGGGAATAAAAAGGAAGGGAATGAGAGGAAGAGAGCGAGATAAATATGATAACAAAAAATTTAATGTGAAAGAGAACGAAAAGAACATACTCGGTTCCAACTCGTCGGCACATTTATAAGATGCAACTTATTCATAAAATCCTTCCATTTCTCATCCATAGTGCTTTTCATGTAAAATCTAAATTTAACATCGTATTTAAGAGAATTTTATGTACTAGGGCACATGTTTTATTCTAAAATTGCTTTCATAATTGATGCAAATATCAATGATAAGTAAAATGTTGTATGAACTAAAATATTTTATTCTCTGACTTATACTCGCTGTAATTACTTTATTTTTTATCCTGCAGAGTTTTGATAATTGTGTCATAGTTGTATAATTATTGCTTAATCCAATGATGTAATCCAAATTTGCCTAGCTTGTGTAAAGGTGAGCTAAGTGAAGAAATATAAATATTTTCTGAAGGTGGAATGCCTGGTGAGAATGTAAACAAAAATTAGCAGGAGTGCCACCTCTACCGACGTGTTAGCAGGAATCAGAGCTGAGTTTCCTATTGGAATGAAGTATAGACTAGACTGAGACAAGGTAGGTGAGGTGAGAGTAGGGTTAGGTAGGCCAGGGCAGGTGAAGGTAAGCGGGTAAAGGTGGTTGAGGGTGGGACAAGGCTGGTGAGGACAGGTGAGAGCAGGGCAAGGAAGATAAGAACAAGTGCGGGTGGGACAAGGTAGGCGAGAGCAGGGCAAAGAAGATGCGGACAGGATTGTGAGGACAGGTGAGTACAGGGTAGGTGAGGGCAGGTCGGTTGGTAATTAAAGGGCAGGTGGGACTAGGGCAGAGGGGGAGGTAAAGGGCAGGTGACATGGGGGGGGGGGGAGGGAGAGCAGGTGAGTAGGGGGAGAAATGGAGGACAGGTGAGTCTAGGGGTCCGTACAGGGGAGGGAGGGAGGGAGGCGAGGTTTTGGTCACTTTCTACAGCTACACATAATTTGGCCACAACTCATCATGGCTTGGCTGATATTGTTGACTGACCTCTAACCTCTACCTGGCTATTTACCTCAATCTCAGTCACCTCATCACCATCAGTTTGGAGGGATCAGTGGCATCCAATTCGCCAACATCACTATCAAAATTCTTATCGGCTCTTCAACATGACAATAACTCTGAAACGTATTGACTTTGGAGTGGTTTGTTTACTTAGGATATGAAGTATCTCTGGGGTTCACCATCAGATGGAAAGACATGTAGTGACAGTTTTACAGACACAAACAATAAAAACATTATTCTACCATCTGTTTAAACGTTCTTGCCAGCGAAGGTTTCTTTACACTTTATACACTATAATTTTCCTATCTTATGTTGGACGTGTGTCAAGATAAATATAGGCATTACATCAAGTGCGTAGTGCTCCAACCATTCACAATCATTCTGTTCTGTACGTCTTCAAGAAATAGTAAAAAAACAGGAAATTAACTTCCGCCATCGTACTGTAAGGGAAGCCCCTGGGATAAATATAGCCTTCCTTACCTTCATGATATATATAGATAACCATACTTACAGGCTGGCTCAAATGTTCGGGAGAAATTTCCTCTCTCTTTCTTGAATCCGTTGTATATTAAAAAGTTTTACCTCAGAAAGAAAACACTACTCTAAGTTCTAAAAATCTAATTCACAACACATTGCTAAAGGAATCTCAGCAAAAAAGAAGTTCCTTATTCATATTATAAAGCTAATGTTTTTCATTATTCTGCTATACTTATCACACTCTCGTAAAAAACACACTGCAAAACACACGAATATAAACATAAACTATTAGAGGAAGCAGACGGTGTGGAAAGCGCCATCCGAACATCTTATGTCATCAGTAAAGGTGTCTGTTAAACGTCTCTCTTCCTTCCCTTGATAATTAACTGAGTGTGAAAGGAGTAGGTGGTGGTGTTGGTGGTGAGGTGGTTAAGGAACTAACTATTTTCTCATTACTTGCGTCACGGGTTTGATCATCTTCCAAAAAAGGAAAGAACACACACACACACACACACACACACACATGTATCCTTGCAACGCCCTAAGTATTTAGCTTTAATATTTCAAGCACGGCAATACATAACACTTTCCCTTCTCTTTTCTCTCTCCTAAACTGCAGTGATGTATTGTATGTAGATCTCACTAAAAACACTTTCACATTCGGAAAACGTACACACACGAGTCGTCTATACTATTTGGTGGTTTTGTGTCTAGAGAGAAAAAATATAGGGAATTAATAATCTGCCAAACAGTTACTATACCAACATAACAGTCACAGTCACATTGGTGTACACTCAGGGAACAATGTCATGTACACTGTATGTTGTACACTTGATGGGGTAATGTTGTGTTGTGTGCAAGTTTGGAAATAACCGATTACTCCAAACTATTTTAAATACCAGGCTATCTTAATACAGTTGATTAGGTTTGTTCCTTGGCACAGTTTGGAGGAATCACCAGCCTCCAGCGTCAAGAAAGTATATTATCCATTTATCTGGAAATCAAGGCAACTGACTATTACACGTAGATGGTAATACACAATGAAGGAATAAACGCATGAATGAATTGATCTGTGATTTATATATATATATTATAGTTTTCCTTGTAAACCTTTATGAATGGAGAGAACTTTGTATTCAGAGTCCGTGATGGTCAGTGATTCATTGAGATACATTTTGCTACATTTACTACTGAGGAAGTTGTCAAAAATCACCTTGGCCTTCAGTGTATAAATACTACAAGTACTGTTTCCCTTCATGGTGAGGTTAGTACTACCGGTACTATTATTATTACTTCTACTACTACTACCATTACTACAACTACGGCGCCTGCTAATACACCTACAACGCCTACTACTACTATTACTGCTGCTGTTGTTATGATATTTTTACAACGACCCTCGACCCAGACCATTGAAGTTGGGCGATAAGACCCCGTAGACTCGTTCGTGTTAAAAGAACTTGGGGGGGCCATAATAATAACAAAACTATATAGTCCTACCTAAACAGTTACCATTATTCAGATATGTCAGATAATTATATGTTAACGTAATATGAATATGACGATTAGGTTTGTACAAAGGAGGCGAATTTACCACTTAATCATAACTACAACCTATCTATGCAATCACAGAGACCTAATTATAGCAGGGTAGGAATTACTAGTCTTGGATCCCATTATAGCAATTCTAAATAAATGCACAAATGATCATAACTTTGCAGGCAGGTAATGACAGCGTTGGCAACATTTACCTGGCTACTTATTGAATTGTTTTCTTCGTTCTTAGCAACATCATTATCGTTATCACTGTTACAATGACATTATTATTGCTATAACAACGGGGTCACCATTACATTACACACTCACGGTAATCATAACGAGTAGTAATCACCAATCACCCTCTTGCATAGTAGTAATAATCACCAATCACTGTCTTGTATACAACTCCCTCATTCACTCACTCAATGTCTCTCCCTTCTCGATTTGTCACTCTCACAATCATAATCAATAATATAGTAATCATATCCATATTGACTTTTCATTCTCTCACACTCTCTACCTCTACCCCCCCCCCCAACTAGTACATCTATCTATCTATCATTCCATTCACCACACCATCCATCTATCTATCCATTCAATTTACCATTCTCACCATCCACTCTCACATCTATCTATCCTTCCATTCATCTCACCATCTATCTATCCATTCAATTTATCATTCTCACCATCCACTCTCACATCTATCTATCCTTCCATTCACCTCACCGTCTATCTATCCATTCATTTTACCATTCTCACCATCCACTCTCACATCTATCTATCCTTCCATTCACCTCACCATCTATCTATCTATCCATTCAATTTATCATTCTCACCATCCACTCTCACATCTATCTATCCTTCCATTCATCTCACCATCTATCTATCCATTCAATTTACCATTCTCACCATCCATCTATCTATCCATCATCATCCATCCATCCATCCATCCATCCGTCTAGACAAGCCTTGGTGGTGTCCCGGTCAATGGCTGTCACGTGATCATTCTCACAGACACACATTTAAACACATGCACACACATACACATACATACACACACATATACATAACATACATACATTCATTCATACATACAATCGTAAGTAAATGATGCACACACATACATACACATAGAGACATATAAACATAAACACACATACACACACACAAAAGGACAAACACAATACCATATATATATAGATAGATAGACACCCTTCCCCCTCACTCACACACACACACACACACACACACACACACACACACACACACAGCCAAAAATAATCTAATGGTTTCCCACACCTATTATTTTGGCTTGATTGTCTGTGTTTTGCTGTGTGTGTGTGTGTGTGTATGTGTGTGTGTGTGTGTGTGTGTGTGTGTGTGTGTGTGTGTGTGTGTGTGTGTGTGTGTGTGTCATTATAGTATATTCGTACGTGTGTTTGTGAGTGACATTTGATTTAGTGCCCTTGTTTGTATTTTAGTTTGTGTGTACAGTTTCGGTTGTTTGTTTGTCAATAAGATTTTCTGTTTGTAAGTGACATTTCAGTTTCTTTGCCTGTGATTGTGACATGTAATTGTGTTTGTGCGTATGTGTGTTTGTGTGAAGTTGTGTGTGTGTGTGTGTGTGTATGTGAATGACTGGGTGTTTTTGTTTGTGTGTGTATGTATTTGTCATGTCCTTGAGTGTGCAGTCACCCAAACTTCTTCCAGTACAATATCCTCTCCACCTTCCCTCATCTCTCTCTCTCTCTCTCTCTCTCTCTCTCTCTCTCTCTCTCTCTCTCTCTCCTCCTTCTATATACAACAGTCCTTCTCTTCCTTTAACTCCTCCACTCCACTCCACCCCCCTCTCACTCCCTACCCCCTCCACTCCACCCCCCTCTCACTCCCTACCCCCTCCACCCCACCCTCCTCACTCCCACGCCCTCCATGTATCTATAGCCAAGGCCGTCACGCAACAGGAGCACGCACGCGCACACACACACACGCACACGCAAATGAGAAAAGATGCCAAAAAATTTCTACCATTCGGATAGATGCTGTACCACTTTGGAATTCAAGAAAATGACGTAATTGTAACTCTCTCTCTCTCTCTCTCTCTCTCTCTCTCTCTCTCTCTCTCTCTCTCTCTCTCTCTCTCTCTCTCAATAAGTAATGTCTAAGACCTCTTTATTCTTGTGGTAACGACGGGACAACACTTTCAGAATACCAATGTGTAAACTCCAATGTAAACAAGACAGGTATACGACTTTCTCTGTCTGTCTGTCTGTGTACCACTACCGTACCATACATACCATACTACCATCATACCATCACCATTACTATCAATACTAACACTATCATCATTATCACCACCACCACATTCACCATAAATGTCACCACTACGGTACCACTATCAAACTGTAACACCACCATTTTCACCACCATTACGAACAAATACTTACACCACCATTTATGTTACCACTATCATCACCATCTATGTCACCACTACTACCATCATCATCATCACTATCAACCCTAACACCACCATTTCCACCACCACTCTGAACAAATACTTTCACCACCACTATCACTATCAATGTCACCACAATAACGGATCAAATGGGGATAATTTCACGGAGGTAGGATATCTCTCTTACCATCACCATCATCACCTCCACCATTATCAATCATCTCCACCACCACCACCACCACCACCACCACAATAATGTTATCACTTTCCCTTACCATTACCACCACCACCATCACCTCCACCATTATCAACCATCTCCACCATCTCCACCACCACTACCATTATTATATCACTTTCCCTTGCCATCACCACCTCCACCATCACCATCATCACCTCCACCATTATCAACCATCTCCACCACCACCATCACCTCCACTATTATCAACCATCTCCACCAACACCACCATCATTTTATCACTTTCCCAAACTATCACCTTCACTTCCATTATCAATCATCTCACCATTATCAATCATCAACCCACCACCACCATCATGTTATCATAACTTTCCCTTACCATCACCATCATCTCCTTCATTATCAATCATTTCCACTGCCACCAACATCACCACATTACCAACATCATCATCATCATCATTTCCCTCATCATCCTTAAGACATACAAAAACATTCCTCTCTCTCTCTCTCTCTCTCTCTCTCTCTCTCTCTCTCTCTCTCTCTCTCTCTCTCTCTCTCTCTCTCTCTCTCTCTCTCTCTCTCTCTCTCTCTCTCTCTTTATATAATATTATGTATAATATATATATCTATATATTTTTTTTAAATTCTGTTTACCGACCGTCCTTATTTTTGTAAAGGCGATCGGTAGTGCGTAAATGGGACGGATGGAAGAAAGCAAACGTCCCCATCAGATGCTGAGGATAAGGTACAGATGATTGTGTGATTGTACCCAGAGACTTTCACGGGTTTAGGGAAAGGGATGATCAACCTTGACGCTGGCTTGTGGTCTCCAAACGCCCTTCTAGTTTATCAAGTGTATACGGTACAGTTGTAATCTAATCTGTCACGTTATCCCTTCTCCAACCACTCACGTCCTTCCTTCCTTCCTTCCCCACATCACCTCCAAACTTTACTTTCTCTCCCCACGTGATTCCCTCCTCCTTCCCTTCCACCTATTTTAGTTCTCTAAGCTATCCTTACTTTCTTATCCTCTTCATACTGTCTTTTCCAAACCATTTCTTGCTGTGTTTTTTACTTCCTTGCCTATTGCTGATCCCTGTCAACTTCCTTCCTATTCCCTCCTTGTCCTCTCCAATTCTTCTGCCCTTCCTCTCATCTCTCTCACTATATATCTGCCAACTTCCTCTCTTCTCTCTCACCATATCTCTGTCAACTTCCTTCCACTCGTACCTTTTCCTCTCCAGAACGCACCTCCCTCTTTCCTTCCTTTCCCTGTGTCTCCTGCACTCTCCCTCCCTCCCTCCCAAGGCTATCTGACCACACCACCACCTCCACCGGATACAACAGCCTCCTTCTCCTCCCAACAACACACACACACACACACACTACACACACACACACACACACACACACACACACAAACGAATACAACGCAGCACAGGCAACGCATTCCAACACGACACAGGAACACAGTACTTCACCACTCCGGGGACACAACCATTCCCCCACCTCAAAACTACACCTACAAACCACACCCACAACACACAAGTACACTCACAAACCACACCCACACCTCAAAACTACACCCACAAACCACACCCACAACACATCAGTACATACACGCAATGCACTCCATACCCACACCCACAACACACAAGTACACCCATAAACCACACCCACACCACACAAGTACACTCACAAACCACACCCACAACACATCAGTACACACACGCAATACACTCCATACCCACATCACACCAGTACACCTATATAAGCATACCCAACAGTTTGCAGACGTGTAAATATATAACATTTAAGCAAAGGAAACACCGGTGATTAAAAAAGGATACAACTAATTCTTAATATCAGCTGACCATAAATTGAGCAGTCTGGTGATGAGGATATACAAAAATTGGATTAAAGAGTATGACTACCAAATTATTGAACCATTTTCCTAGCTCCCGCCTTCCCTCCCAGCCAGCTAGAGTCCAGTGGGGAGGGAATGTAGGCTACTGAAACTCTAGATGGTAACTGTAAGGCTGCCCACACGTTCACTCACTTGTCTGGTTGTAACTGTACCTCACAACAACCACACCCACCATTCATCCTTCAAAAGTAAAAAAGCAAAAAATTAATAGAGACTTGCAAAAAATAAATAATAATACTAATAATAATTGGAGAAACCTTGACTGACACAAAGACATATAGCCAGCCAGACAGAGACATACATATGACAATAATACAATAGCATATCCAGTGACAATACCTGCCTGTCATTACAATTAGGACACCTACTACCCCAGGGTCGGCAGGGCTTTGGGCCATATTAAAAAAAAAAATATATAGACATAAATAAATAAATAAATAAATAAATAGAAGAAAGTAATAAGTCATGGAAGGGTGCGGCTGTTGGTAGTGTGGCCCGACGTTTGTGTGTACGTGTGTGTTTTCAGTCACGCCCGATAGTCCTGCAATACCTAGGAAGGAAATGAATTCGAAAAATATATGCGAAACTATACCCGAAACCGTACTAGTTAAGACACTAGGAACCGCGGCCTTGCTAGGAACAAGCAGGGATATATTCATTCAGTGTATATATATATAAAACAGGCATAAAATTATACAGTCCACTGCTGTCAGAAAATTGGAGATAAATGAGTCCTTCAAACATTGCCACGAAACACCATCTGTATAGAAAGAGCTTGTTTCGTGGCATAGTCAGGGGGAATCAGAAGCCACCAAGTCTCATACACGATCACAGGGTCCTGAAGAATGAATTAATGAATGACGCGTGTTGTGATGGCACCTACAACTCATACAAACTCTACCGTTGACCTTCAAAGTTATAATACACGTTGATATATATATACGTGTCATTGGTTCAAGACTGGAGATATTGCGAATGCCACGTCCCTAATAAATAATAAATAAAACAACTTCCAACTCTCTACAGTTGAGTGAACAAGCCAAGAGTGCGGAAAAAAAAAACTTTGCATAAATAAAAGCGACGAGGCTCAACCTTGATTAATCTTCTCCAAGGTCATTATCATCCAAAACACTGCCAAGGACACACACACACACACACACACACACACACACACACACACACACATATAATTAAACCTTCATCGTTGAACAGGGGAGAAACGTACAGCAGTAGTCAATAATAATCATCCACATATGGGTACCTCAAACAATTTGCTGTCTAATGTTTTCACGTTCACATTATGATGTTATTATTTAAAGTAGTGCGTAGCTGCTTGTAGTAAATTAAAAGATGATACATAACCTATTTATTGTAAAGTCTATCAGCTAAGGAACAGTGGGAAACTGTCAAACTGTAACGTGAAAATTTCGTCTCTTAATATTGTTACCCACACAAACCAAAGTCATTCCATACAGATACACCCTTACGGTATAGCAGTGGGCGGTAAATGTCCTGTCGTCACATCTGCCAAGTCATGAAGTACAGGATGGAAATATAAGCTTCATCACAGGCTCGTAAACTGGTAAGTCTGAAAAGTGTATTAATTTGCCACCTGGATATTGTAATTCATTGTTGGTGGTTAATGGGGAAGTTTAGTGTTGGTAAATCTTGAGGAACTGAATCCTCCAAACAATTCCAAGCAACAGAACACCATTATTTTTGTTAACTTGGTCCTGTTTCCTGGCATACTTTGGAGGAATCAAGGCACTCCAATGTACCAAAAGGGTATTACCCTCTCAATGTGTTTGTTCGGTCATTAGGTTTTATGTTATCCTTCAAGAAGCGTTGAGTGAGACGAGTGGACATTTGCCGCCTACTATATATACTCTCCTTAGGCTCGGGAAACGCACCGCTGCCTTGTATTCAAAGTTACTCGCTATTATTATGTTTTACTGACTCACTCACTCACTCACCTGTTGCCTCCAAAGTAAGTCTGTATTATTATACTTTACTGACTCACTCATGCACTCTCCCGGTGTCTCCAAATACAAGAACCGTTTTCAGGATGTGTGTTTGTTGTTGGTTGGTGTGAGGCAGTGCATGGAGGTTCGTTCAGGTGTTGGAATCATGAGTGGCCAGCCTTGGGGGTAGTTCCCTTTTGGTACAGTCATGGTCAAAAGTTCCTGCAACCTGGTGAATAAAAGTGAGCCATTTGATTGAATCTAATGAACCGATATTGCAGAGATCAACAGCTTTAGTTTCGGGTCATTTTTCGAAGCCATCTCATTGGAAGGTGTTGCAGGACTATTGACCATGACTGTACACTTGAGTCAAGCACACGTGCAACACTAGACACAATAATTGTACTGTACCGGTATCTCTACTAAAGTATAAGTTCAAACTCTGACCAAACATAACCTTTGACTTAACCACTGCAGAACAAGACACAGGATTATGGAGTAACAATACGGTATTGATACAAGTCATGTCACTGTCACTGTTTTGTACACGGAATGACAAGTAACTCATTTTAAGGTACTGTAATTTTACTTTTCTTATACAATTACAAATCTCATTATATTCATATTTTTAATTAAGAAATTGTTTCTGGTTGATGCTGCACATTCATTCGGCAATTATATATATATATATATATATATATATATATATATATATATATATATATATATATATATAATATGTTCAGTTCTTAAATATACCAATTAGACAGTGGAGCAGTAAAAAGACAGACATGATATTTGCTGACCTGTGGATTTCCTGAGACATCATCATCATCATCATCATCATCTATACTCCATTTCCCTTTTCTCCCCCACATGTACAAAATTTACCCAATAAGCATCAGCAGCTTTCCATGTGTTCGTCTCTGGCCTCCAGCTGGTGATGTGTGAGTCAAGTGAATAGTGTGGGGCGTAACAGCGCACGTGCAATACCTCACGCACACTGACACACATATGCACACACAGAACTCCCTCCCACTGTCTCCCAGCATACACCAATACACACCAACACCACCAACAACACTACTACAAAAACACACAACATCACCAAACACCCCTCCCACTGTCACCGTCTCCCTACAAACACAAACACCAACACACACAAACACCAACACAACCACAAACACACACATCTTTATATAGTGTGGGTGTTATGTTGTTATGTAATTATGTAATGTATATATAGGTTTTCTTTGTACATGTGTGTGTGTGTGTGTGTTCCGATGAGTCAGTGTATTGTATGTCAATGTTTCCACAACCTTATTATTCAACTTCTGTCAGCAATTTCAATAAACCGTCCATCATGACATCCACCCACCTAGCCTCCTAAACACACAAGAATAGTTTCAACACACACACACAAACACACACAGATAAATAGATAGATAGATAGATACTTTATATACACACATAGACAGATAGATAGATAGATAGATACTTTATATACACACATACAGATAGATAGATAGATAGATATATACTTTATACACACACACACACACACACACACAAACCAATAAACACATACTTACATTAAAGAATACTGCACATTACTCAAAAAATATAATTAGTCTCCTCTTGATATCGCTATTTGGAAACACAAAGAATGCCCTTGGTAATTCTGTTTTCTTATACGTGATTTTTGGGGAGGGAGACAAAAAGAGGGGAGGGGGAGGGAGGGGAAGGAGGAGTGGGATGGGAAGAGGAGAGGGAGGGAGGGGAAGGGGGAGTGGTATGGGAAGAGGGAAGGGGGTAACAGGGAGGGGGATGGGAAGAGGGAAGGGGGTAACAGGGAGGGGGATGGGATGAGGGAGTAATGATGGGGAGGGGAACGGGGAAAAAGGAGTTGGGTGGGGAACAGAGAGGGGGATGGGCATGGGGGGAAGAGAGAGGGAAGACGAGACGAATGAGGTGTGAAGGAAGGTTAACTGGGACATCTTCACTATACTGTACTTGTTTCCTTGAACCAGTTTTAATATATTATATTCTTTTGTGTGGAATTCTTTTACAGTATAATAATTATCCACTTATACTTCACCTCCAAATGTCAACCACCCTTAAATAGCTTAATGGAAGTCTCATTGTCAAGTAAGTGTGTGTGTGTGTGTGTGTGTGTGTGTGTGTGTGTGTGTGAGTGTGTGTGTGTGTGTGTGTGCGTGTGTGTGTGTGTGTGTGTGTGTGTGTGTGTGTGTGTGTGTGTGTGTGTGTGTGTGTGTGTGTGTGTGTGTCGGTGTGTGTGTGTGTGTCGGTGTGTGTGTGTGTCGGTGTGTGTGTGTCGGTGTGTGTGTGTGTCGGTGTGTGTCCAGGATGTTGGCTTGAGGCTGTTCTTTTCAAACCAGTTCCTCACCTGTTCTGTTCTTTTTCATGATGTCAAAAGAAAGAACCGACTGACAGGCTTAAGAGGAAGAAAAATACTGCCACCCCCAAAGACAAATACCAATGACTCTACTTTAAATCTTAAGGTTCAATAAGTTTAAGATCAATTTGTAAACCCTAACAAAGGAAACTGACTGGTGGCCTGAGGGATGGTAACTGTTTTAGAGATGAAGAGGTGTTGTGTGTATGTCCATGTGTGGGTGTTTAAAGGTTGTGTGTATGTCCATGTGTGGGTGTGGAAGGGTTGTGTGAATGTCCATGTGTGGGTGTGGAAGGGTTGTGTGTATGTCCATGTGTGGGTGTGGAAGGGTTGTGTGTATGTCCATGTGTGGGTGTGGGTACCGTATAAGAATTGAGGCTGACACTAGGAAACATTTACGAACATTTGCTGCATACATGGATATATTATTTTCATACAGTACATTTACAAACTAACACATGCACAGGTTTCTATACTTATCGATTTTGGGTACCTCACTCGGCTCACACCTTCACCTACCTGTAAATGAGACAAAATGTTAGATAAAGTGAAAACCAATTAAATAATAACAATAATAATAATAATAATAATAATAATAATAACCCCTACCTTGCACCGCCAATTAAATAATAATAATAATAATAACCCCTACTCTGCCCCATAATCTTCATAAATACACCACCACCACCACCACCACCACCACCCACAACACCTTCCACCACCATCTTCATCCTCCTCCACCACCATCTTCATCATCCTCCACCACCATCTTCATCCTCCTCCACCACCATCTTCATCCTCCTCCACCACCATCTTCATCCTCCTCCACCACCATCTTCATCCTCCTCCACCACCATCTTCATCCTCCTCCACCACCATCTTCATCCTCCTCCACCACCATCTTCATCCTCCTCCACCACCATCTTCATCCTCCTCCACCACCATCTTCATCCTCCTCCACCACCATCTTCATCCTCCTCCACCACCATCTTCATCCTCCTCCACCACCATCTTCATCATCCTCCACCACCATCTTCATCATCCTCCACCACCATCTTCATCCTCCTCCACCACCATCTTCATCATCCTCCACCACCCTCACAACCTTCCCAGTCCTCCTTCAAGTATTAAATCAACACAGAAGTTCAAAGGAGCAGAAAGAAAAAGGGGGAATTCTCGGGGAGTTTTGTTAATTCTCTTTCTCTCATTCGATGTTAAGGGAATAGTATACATATGGTACATTAGAGCGCCCTGATTCTCCTCCAAATTATGCCAGGAAACAGGAAAGATTAAAAAAACAAAAAAAAATGGTGGTCAGTTGGGTGGAATGGTTTGGAGGTATACTGTAAGTTACTCCAGATGTACCAACACGGTACTTCCCCCTTAATAGAACAAGAAAAAAATATTTGTAAGGGTTGATTCTTTTATACTTCTGATCATTGTTTTATACTTCGATTCTTTTATTCTTCTATTCTTTTCAACGTCTGGATAAAAGTCCTCACTTTTCCCTCCTTCCAGTTTTACGTATTTTTCTTTTAATTTCAGTCCATTCTGGAAAATCTTGAGTTTCAACAATTGCTATTGTTTATTCGTGTTACAAATAATGAGGGAAAATGTATTTGATGTTCGGTCTTTCGTCTGATTTGTTTAATTTTTTAGGTTCAAGATATTCGGAACAAATTTCCTTATATGTATTCTTTTAGTTTCTATCTGAGGGGAAAGTGACGTTTTGGTGGCTTTCAACACAATGAATAATTATACTTGAGACCATGCTAATGATAATAACATGGAAATCAATATCACAAGGGTTAGATTGACAGAACAGGGGTCAGCTTGGAAGATAAAGAAATAAAAGTCAACAAAGGGCAGTGTAAGGACATCCAGGACATGTAGAGTTCAAGGCAGGACACGAGAGACAGAGGGCAAGGAAGGGCACAGTGAGCGTAGGGCAAGGAAGGGCACGATATGACATGGAAAAAATAAAAGCGAGATTTGAGCATGACAGGGCAGGAGAGAGTAGGAAAGAAAGCAGCTGAGATGATTGGGAGAGAGGACAAGGAAGGACACGGCATGACAGGGCAACGAAGAATAGGAAAGTCAGTCTAGGGTATGCATGACAGAATACTGGGAAAACTTTGAGGCATTAGGACAGTCAAAGAGTGTGAACTAACCTACGTAATGGAAGAATGATTAAGAGAGAATTAAAGTTGAGGGAATAAGGAGGTGGAAGATAGGAGGAAAAG
>JAWQEG010008656.1:0-17500 GCA_033782935.1 Petrolisthes cinctipes
TCAGTAGCACTAATTTACCCCCAAATAATGTATCCCCTCCGGTACGATGTCCAGAAACCTGTGATTTTTCTCGCTTTTTTTTCCCACCTCCTCCTAACACGACCCTATCCAATCTTCCCTAAGAAAACGTAGTATAGGATTTCCTTGCTGTATCCTTCCTTAATGAAGAGGTCATTCTATTACTACGGTGGGACAACAATGGACTTTACAATCTTACATTCTTCTTTCCCCCTCATTCTCATTTTCTTTCCTCAGTATTTAAAGAGATAATATTATTTTAATGTGGGGGGAAAGCTCGCGTCTTCCTCGTTGTCTCGGCTCATGATTATCCGGGAGAAATTATTATTATTATCATTACTCTTGAGGTGAAAGACAGTCTGACACGCTGGTGGCTCCAGAATGCCGAGTGAAAATTGAAAATAACAGGCTCCCAGCAACCGTAAAGGAATAAAACGCAAATAATCACATAACTAAAAAATAATAACATAACTAAGAAATAACAACATAACGGAAAAACAATGACATAACCAAATAATAATCACGTAACTTAAAAATAATGATCACATCTTAAAATAATTACCGGTACATAAGATGTTAATAATCACATGAGTAAATATTAATCACATAACTAAATAATAATCGCATTCCTAAAGAAAAATTACATGACAAAAAATTTAGTGTCATATAACTATAAAATTAATCACAATACAATAGTTAAATAATAAGCAAAGATTGATGCTAGATGATGGAAGGTAATTCTGAAAAGGGAGATAATTTAAGAGAGACTTGATAGCTGCGGCAACTTCAATAATCATTACCGAGTAGAAAGTTGAAAGGAAGGTAATATTATTATCGATTGACGAAATTCCGGATAAAAAAAAAAATAATAAAAAAATAAAATATATATATGATTGTTGTTTCATCTCCCTCAAGCCAGTCAGTAAGGAATATAATACAGTCATATCAATCTGTGTAAAAATTGGAAGGAGTATAATGAAGTCGTGTAAAATCTCTGTGATAAAAAATAAACACGACTGAAAAGCTTGTATTGCAGTCAGGTTAATCCCTACCGAGAAAATGGAAGAGAAAGCAATAGTCATTTTTATATCTATGCATTCAATTGGCAAGAGAATACAGCGCAATCATTTAAAGGGAGATTCTTTTGTTGGTGAATTGGAAGGTCTGTGATTTCTCCAAACTATGCCACGAAACAAATCCCTTATTAGTACCATTGAGGGCATCTGGTTTGTGGCATACTTAGGAGGAATTAGTAGCCCTTCAATTCACCAATAAGAGAATCTCCCCTTAAGGCCTCGTGTGGAAAGAAAGAAGCCAGCAATGAATAGAACATAATCACTTTAATCACTGAGGAGAAAACTGCAAATGATATTATAAAAATCACGCTACATTAGCAAGATCTCTCGGGTGTCTGGGAGAATAGACAGAGAAGACGATTATATTCCTTTAAAGACAGCCAAGATAATCATGTTGACTACTATTGATTCCTCCCCCAACTGGCCACGGAATACAGGCCTTCCCAATAGGACTGTTGTATTGTGGTAGAGTTTAGGGGAATCAGTAGCCTCCGAGTCGCCCCCTTAATTAAAATACTCTCCTACAGCACACACTTTGATACCAGCACAGTGTACAGCTGCAGGAAAATGTTTCAATATACAAGGAAGTTATAATTCGTAAACATGTCTAGTAGTAAACTTCATGGGATCCCTTGACGGTTTTTCGCAGCCGTTTCTATTGGCTTGTTAGCACGTTCTCCCTTACCAAAGCAATATTGTCATAAGAGTACATGAAAACAAAGGTTATACATTTATATTATTTGTTTGAGTCACTCTTATATGTATCGAGAGGACATGGATACATTGGATAATATATATATATATATATTCTACCTGAATCATCCTTATGTGCATCGAAACTTCTGAGTGGCAGTTGTACGAGACTTTGCTTGACCTTTGCTATCACAGGTTTACACTCCACTTCAGGTGTCGCTCTCATAAAGGGAACTGGTCCGAATTCCTGTCTATAATGGCGTATAATTCTGCGGCCTTCACATCTGTTCCTTTGTTTATCTTCTCACCTCCTCTCAGCTGCTGCTCCTGCATCATCCCCAAGTGTACTCGGTATGAGGCGTCTATTTACTTTTTAGGGGAGTGTCAGTGTGTTAGTTGTGTTATAGGAAAGGTTAGGCTGGGGTAAACTAGTATATGTTAGATTAAGAAGATTTAGAGTAGGATAGAGTAGATTACATTGTAGCGTCACATTAGAGAGAGAGAGAGAGAGAGAGAGAGAGAGAGAGAGAGAGAGAGAGAGAGAGATGGATGAGCGTTTGAACCTGCCAGTGTGTGTGTGTGTGTGTACCTGCCTATATGTATGCGTGTGTATGTATGTATGAACCTGCCTGTGTGTATGTAGGCGAGTGTCTGTGGGTGTTTAAGCTGCCTGTATGTGTGTGTGTGTGGGTGTGAGTCATTGAGACCTTTATATTTCCCCCCATTGGCTGTGTGTATGTATAGTGGCGCCTCCCTTGCTGCACCCTTCGTCCCTTCTCAATAGACACCACAATTAAGCCATTTATAACCACTATCTACATAATTTAGTGCATAATTTAGTGTGCATTGGTGTACCCGACCCTCTTTTGTAATGGTCCGTGCAACAAAAAAAAAGGATAAAGAATGAAAATGGCACTAATGAATTTTGCGGTGGCCAAGTTCTTAATCTGGAGCTGTCAACCACGCCAGTCACTTCAATTATGCCATCCCTTTTGTACTGCTGTCACTCGGGATGCTACAATCGACAACAAAAGTGATGTCGCCTCACCCAACACTTCTTGAACGATAATACAATGGATAACTAGAATGGCCCTTAACCCAACGCAAACCCTGATGTCAAAGGTTGAATAAAGTGAACGATCATAACAACCCATA
The DNA here is from genome assembly GCA_033782935.1 of Petrolisthes cinctipes. Lineage (NCBI taxonomy): Eukaryota > Metazoa > Arthropoda > Malacostraca > Decapoda > Porcellanidae > Petrolisthes > Petrolisthes cinctipes. Next base: position 2,943 of record JAWQEG010008656.1, read on the forward strand.
ACAAACCCTTAACATTACCAGTGGAAGAGTGTAAAGTGTATGGATTCTTAAACTTGAAAACATTAAAAATTAATTAAATATAAAATGAGACTAAGAATCGCCGTGACGGATTTGGTAATATTTGAGACGAATTTAAATTATATAATGTAAGTATAATGAAACCAGGACCTCGACGAGGAAAACTACATATGGAATATATTTTAGGTGACTGTTGTATCTTATATAGTTTAGGGGATAGATGCATAACAAGGATGGCGACGGAGACTACTGTACATATGGAATAGTTTATGTTGACAGTAGTATCGTATTATGACGGTAGGAAGAAGTTTCAGTGGGTCATTATACTTTGATCAGGAACCCAGCACACTTTTCACCTACCCAGCACACACTGGTGGGGGAAGATGTGTTGATGAAAAACCACCCAGCACACTTCTCAACTATTGGTGAGGGCTGGTTCTATCCAGAAATGAGAAATCTGGCATCTTTTACCACACCCTGGCCTGTTCTGTCTGTCTCTCTTACTATTTCTCATTTCTTCTGGGTAGCCAACGAGATCGCCCGATTTGGGTGGCACATCAAGGAAGACTACAGACGATGGGAATGTTGGCTCGCAGCAGTCCCCTCGTCTGTTGCCTTCGAAGAAACAGATCTCACTATTACCCTGAGTCCCATTTGGGGGTCTGAGCATCTGCGCGGCTTCGGTCAACCAGACTCGGGACTGCTCGGCCAGACAGTCTAGGGAACTACAACAACAACTTTGATCGGGATGAATTAGGAGGACAGCTGACACCTTCAACAGCACAGGGAAGGAAATTACCACAATCCCAGCCTCTTTGTGTGTGTGTGAGAGAGAGAGAGAGAGAGAGAGAGAGAGAGAGAGAGAGAGAGAGAGAGAGAGAGAGAGAGAGAGAGAGAGAGAGAGAGAATATGTGTATTTGTCTTTGTAATTATGTGTTTGTGTGTGAGTATGAGTATGTCTGTCTTTGTTTGTTTGTCTGTGTGTGTGTGTGTCCCAGCGGCTGGTTGTTGTAGCCGCCGTCACTACACACAGATGCTATCTGTCCCAAGCAACCTCGAACTTTATTGTGAGTCGAGTACAAGAAAGATGGTTGCTTGGTGGAGGAGGAGGAGGAGGAAGAAGAGGAGGAGGAGGAGGAGGAAGAGGAAGAAGAAGAGGAGTAGGAGGTTATGGGTGTGGTGGTAATGGTGGAGGAGGAAGTGAAGGGGGAGGTGGAGGAGGAAGAGAAGGAGGAGGAAGAGGGGGTCAGTTTGTAGATTGAAGGAGGAGGAGGAGGAAGAAGAGGAGGGGTGGGTTTCTGGGTAGAAGAGGAAAATGAAGAGGGATGAAGAGGAGGAGGAGGAGAAGGAGGAGAGATTCGGTTGGTGAGTAGAAAAGAAGTAAGAATAGAAGGAGGAGAGGATGAGAGGGGGTCTGTGGGCTCGTTAGTGTCATATGGTAATCAGTCAAGTTGATCTCTCTATCGGCAACAATTCATCTCTCCTTCTGATCGGCCCATTCATATCGGATCATTACCATAAAGCACTTGACACAGAAGGACATATACCGAGTGTTGGGTGTCATCATCATCCCTCATACTGTTGTCTGTGTCTGACTTCGAGATCTGTGTGTACTTGTGTTTGTTTGTGAGTGTGTATGTATGTATGCATGTTTTTTGTGTGTGTTTGTTTGTTAGTGTGTATGTGTGAATGCATGTATAATTGTGAAGAAATATAGGGGTCGCAAGGTCTCCCATCATCAACATATATATAACTTGTGTGATAACTATAACCTATGTGTAGTTTGTACCCTTAAAGAATACTCAAACAAACACAGGTAATATTAATGATTCTGTATTCGCCTGTCCAGCTAATGAACAGACGTAAAGAGGTTAAGGGTGCAAATGAAGATAATAAAGATGTAACTCTATGAAAGGTGTAAATGGAGTTAATAAATAAGAAAGGTCTCATGGAGGAAGGTTGACCTGATCCACTTACCACCCCAGAGTAAATCAATACACTGATCCCAAGACCTCATAACCAACACGATGCAATGAGAGAGAGAGAGAGAGAGAGAGAGAGAGAGAGAGAGAGAGAGAGAGAGAGAGAGAGAGAGAGAGAGAGAGAGAGAGAGAGAGAGAGAGAGAGAGAGAGAGAGAGAGAGAGAGAGAGAGAGAGAGAGAGAGAGAGAGAGAGAGAGAGAGAGAGAGAGAGAGAAGGGGGGGGGGAGTGTTTGTGTAGCCATGTGTGTTTATATGAACCTGCCTGTATGTGTATCTGTGTTTATGCCTGCACAGAATTAGGGTATGATGTTTTTTCATAAACATTTTGTCGTATTGGATATAAAGAAGATAGAAAATATAGCATAACGTAGGATAATATACAATAAACAATATAGGAAAATTTATAGTATGTTACTTTTAATATTGACAAAGTATTTGTCTCCCCTTCGTGTTAACTTTGTCCAACAATACCAACTAAAAGGAATGATTAACGCCGAGTGAAACCAGATGCAACCTCCTTGTCTTGTGCACCTTGGCTCGGCATCTCTAAGTAAGTCTTTAAAAGTACAGGATATACATTTGTTACATATCCTCCTGTGTCATTAGTTTTCTCGCTATCGAAGTACCTGACAGAGACAAACACAGCGGACCATTGTCTCTGGGGTGTCTGGTGTTACGAGCAAGACGGAGATATGTGACAGGTGAGAGGGACTTTTCAATTAGTGGTGGCGTATCAACCAACACCCAGGTGGGATTAATGGGTTTATTTATTTCCACCCTCCTTGACACGCTTCACTTGTAACTCATTATCTCGATTATCCTTCTCTCGTTCTCATACGCTCATCCATATAGTATTAATTCACTCACATAATAATCTCCACTTTCCTTCACATGTTCCACCTTTGACTCATTCCCTCGATTATCCACCTTTCGTTCCTTTACATTCATCCATATAGTATTAATTCACACACATATTCATTTTCTCATCTTCCATCTACTCATTTGTATCACCTTTCTAATCAGTTCATCCGTATCCTTAGTCCTATAAGACCCCTTGATCCGAGCTAACAGGAGGATGAAGAAGACATGCATACACATTTTTACATTATATTAGTTACCCCCATCAAGTTTTACGGGAATAGTACAGTGTTGGTGTATCTGGAGCAACTGATTCCTCCTAAATATTCCAAGCAACAGGACACCAGTACATTTGTTAATCTGCTCCTGTTTCCTGGCATACTGTGGAGAAATCGAGGCGCTGTAATGTTCCAAAAGTATACTGTCGCCTTAAGCTTGGTACCAGGTGTCTTACGAATTGCAGTTGGATGAGTGTTTGGTGAATAGCATTGAATCCAAATTTGCTTCGCCCACTCTTGTCGAATAACAAACAATGATATGATACTTACGGCATATATATACAAAAACCAAACCACAACAGGATATTTTCTCTAAGATGTATAATACAACTTTTTTAGATGTAAAATAAACGCTCATTAATAGCATTTTTAACGATGCATAAATTCACTTGCAATGATCATTTACGTCAGTCGCCTCTGTGGTCTCATTCACATGGCCTCAAGGGCGTTACGTCTAGCATGAGGGGACACTGATTCCTCTAAACTGTGCCACGAAACAGATCCCCTATAAATAACAGTGAGGTCTTGTGTTTCCTGGCTTAGTTTGGTGTAATCAACAAGAGACTCTCCCCCTCAAAATTGCTCCTTATTAGAGAAAACAAGACCTGCAGCTGTTACTCTTATACTCAAGAGAAAAGTCCCTCATTCTGTTTATTAGAGATGTTCAATTTTACGTTCTCTTTTCTCCTTATGGTTGGCTATAAATAACGAAAATTGCGAGGCTTGTGTGTAATAGCAAGTCCACGATTTCCTCTTGTTGTCTCTGTACACTTTGCCTCCTACATCAGGTATCGAAGGTTTTATGGCGAGCAAAAATAACCCGTGTGTGGTAGTCTCATGAGGGGGGCGTGAACCACAGATTTGTATACCACTCTTGCCTCTCAGACTTGATATTATTATTATCTTAACAACTTCATTATTAGTCTGCCTTGTCGGGCTTCGAGGCTAAAATTATTGCCTTATCACAACTGCACTGTGTAACTGGCCTGATAGAAAAAAAACAAAAAAAACATCACTAACCCCATTCTTGGCACAGAACATTACCTCCTCAGGTGGATAAAATTGGAACCTCATCATCACTATAATGAGAGCAGAGCGAACTGTAGCCTCAAGTGCTGGACAAAACGCTTGGGTGGTGTGGAAGTGTTTTGTTATATACTTTGTGGGTTGACCAGAGGAGGTGGACATAACTCAGCTGATGTCCAAGAAGGGAGGGCGAGTGTTGTTGTGGCGAGATAAAGCCGACTGGTCCAGCACGCATACTTCATGTTATAAATACCATTAGTGTAATTTATGTTTCCCTGGTCCATACCTCGTTAGGCTCCACTAAATTTATGCATATCATCAAGGGGGATAATCACAGATGGCCTAAGCTTGGAGAACATTCGTTGGTTACTGTTCAACATTATATATAGTGTTTGTGGGGTTCGGTAGTCGACATTCGCATGTTCAGAACAGAGTTTAATCAATAGTTTTGGCAGATTCATAATGCATATTATGAATATGGCATATGGCATATGAATGCCATACTCGATTTGTAATTCTGCTGTTTTCTTCCATCAGTAAAAGCTATATTGCGTTACAGTTTGTGAGTTGTTGGAATAATTTGATAGAAGAAATCATAATGAGGAACAGATTCGTTCATCACCACATTTGTATGACAACATGTGCTGTAAAGGGTAGCAGAAGGTGGTAGATGATATACGTTGATCGTGTGGAAGAGGTGAAGAATGTCACGGGAGGTTATTGATATAATGATGTGGCTGAGAAGGTTGTAGTGTCTGGAAGGAAAGAAATCTATTCTCTCCACCTGAAATAATAAAAAAAAAATCAAATTGTAATGGAGAGGGGAATTGTACTTACGTTAAGATATCCTTCTGTGTTTACTAAACATTCACACATTTTAAGAGCAGTATGTCTAAAAGCTGGGTTACCTAGGGGGCATGTGATGACGTCCAGAGTATTTAGAGTGGCTTGAGGATGAACATATGTTCGTACAATATCCAAGGGGTATTCATAAGAAGTCTAAGCTGTGTTGTGTCTTCATTTTGGCCACAGTGTTCAGAATGACCCCCTCTAACTTAAGGTACCCCCGACCTCTGTTGTCTTCCACCCTTTTCTCAACCTCATCCCTTAAGTTATGATCTCACGGCCTGCCTGGGGTGGTGGTGGTGGAGGTGGAAGGGGGAGGAGAAGGTGGAGGTGTTGGAGGAGGGAGGGAAAGTAAAAGGTGGAAGGAGGGAAGAAAGGTGGAGGTGTTTGAGAGGGATGAAAGAAAGAAGAGGCTGGGGAGGTGTTAGAAGATATGGTGTGAAGGGAAGTCGAAGAGTTACAGAAGAGAGGAGGTATATCAGACTTGGGAAGAGAAAGTTGGAGTTAGGGATTGATAGAGGGGAGTGGTGGAGTGGAAGGAAAAAAAATTGTGTGAACTAGAGGAAGGTTGTGTGGAGAGAGAAAGAGAGACAGACAGACAGACAGACATACAGACAGACATACACAGACAGACACAGACAGACAGACACAGACAGACAGACAGACACAGACAGACAGACAGACAGACAGACAGACAGACAGACAGAGAAATAATAGTGTTAGTCGTAGATGGAGTAAGAAATAAAGAAAAAGACAGTGATGAGAGAGACCGGGAGGGGGTAGAAGAAAGGAAGGAAGGAAGGAAGGAAGAGAGGCAGGTAGGAAGGTACAGGTAGGTAGGTAGGGAGGTAGGTTGGCAGGTAGGGTCGAGGTCTCACGTTACTAAATCAGATTACAGGTGGGTCGAGTGAATTTGACGGGGGTATAGGAATGTGGTCGAGGGGGGGCGCTGATGGCTTCATTAGGCCACACTAGTTAGTGAACTTTTTATCTCTGTCTCTCTTTTGGGTCGGGCTGGTTTTCTCTTTTGCTCTCTCATTTGGTCTGTCTGTCTGTGTCTCTCTTATTGTATGTCATTATAGCTCCGTATATCTGTATTTTTATCGTCCCTCTTCTTTCTTTTTTACTTTCTTTTCTACACTAACATTTATCTGTGTGAGTGTGTGCGTGTGCTTGTGCGTGTGCGTGCGTGTGCGTGTGCGTGTGCGTGTGCGTGTGCGTGTGCGTGTGCGTGTGCGTGTGCGTGTGTGTGTGTGTGTGTGTGTGTGTGTGTGTGTGTGTGTGTGTGTGTGTGTGTGTGTGTGTGTGTGTGTGTGTGTGTGTGTGTGTTGCCCAGTGTTTGTTGTCAAATACAGATTTTTTAGTCACATTATAAATGAGGAGTCCACGTTCATTAAAAGGCTCGTATTTTGTGGACGTTCATTAGGGCTACTCACTACTTCAAAGGGCTACTCACTACTTCAAACTATGCCACAAATCAAATCCTTCAATCGTGTACTTAAGGATCTAGTCTGTTTTCTGGCATAGACTGGAGGAATCATACTATCCAAATCTACCAACGACAAAATGTTCACCCCCTTTAACCTTGATCAGAAACTGGGACCCCACTTCAAGGGCACTTCATCATTTTAAGAGAGACGTCTATTGTAGGCGAATTGGTGTCTACGGTCCCCTCCAAACGGTGCTATTAAACATGTCTCTATTTACTGGTATACAGAGGCACTCGTCTGTTTGTTTCCTGGAATAGCTTGGAGGAATCAGTAGCTCTCCAGTTCCCTCCAAAGTGAATAACCCCTAAAATCCCAGCTCACATAATATTCCGGTTTGTAGTGGGAGCGATACGCCTCTGACAGATTTGAGTGGAATAGGTTGGTGGATTCAGATTCTCAACGTGTCTGGGTTTTTTTTGTGTGTGTGTGTTTTTTTTTTTTTTTTTTTTTTTTTTGTGCTTTGTTTTTTATCACCTTTCCTTCTGGTCTCGTAATGTGTTGATGAAGAGCGTCTTGCATTCCTGTGTTTTCCTCCCTGTGTTTGTCTCTGTCTCTGTCTGTTTGTATGTCTCTCTCTATCTCCCTCAAAAACATCTTCGTTCTAACTCTCTCTCCTTCCTTCCTTCCTTCCTTCCTTCCCACGTCCTAACTTTTCTCCCTCCCTCTTTGCTGGTTCTCTCCACACAGTTTATGACATCCTCTCACCCGCTCATTGCCTCACCACCGTCATCACTCCTTCCTCACCCTGCCTTTCCCTGCCTTGGTGAGGGCGGCGTGGGGGCTACATCTGACCTCCTGCCGAAAATTTAATTACCCTCTGTACAGTCTGGTAAGAAAGTTGTGTGCCGCAGGTCTACCTTCATATGTGATGATAATTTCATTTTTTGTTTTTTTTTAGTGATGAAGTAAATCGTTTTATTTCAGTCAGTGCACTGGGCCTATACTTGAAAAAAAAACAACTAAATATTGACGCTACTCCTATGCTCTGCAAGACAAATATAGTTATTAATAATAGATAAAGAGAGGTAACTTACAGTTATCTTTGTACAGATATGACTTCACCACATTTTTCAAACTACAATTATTCCTATTTGGGCAAACACAGGTACACATCAATAAACATTATTAGTTTGAAAGAAACAATTTCCCAAGCCTTTCTCTTAACAGCTATTCTATTAATTTTGGTACCAGAATAAGATGTCTTGGAGACCTGACAGTAGTTACAAGTAGTTACACGTACTTGTATAATATTATGTTTGAAAGCAAAAATGCACATTCACATTTGCCCTCAGTGTCAATCAACATAGTCACGAGTAACTGAATAGAAGAGGCAATGAAAGAAAACCATTGTGTCTTGGACTGTATACTTTCCCCTGGGGCTTGGCTGGACCTGCGACCCGGCACGGCCAGCCTCCCGAGGTGCATCATCAGATAATGAAATTAGTTAATATTTATGGCTAATTGTTGGTGCCGGGTGGGTCGAGGAGATGAGGGTAGAGGTGGCGGTGGAAATGAGGCCCGAGGGTGAGATAAACAGGATGGTGGAGACAGGTGGAGGCAATGGTGGGTGAGGTAGGTTAGTAGTAGAGATAGAGATGGAGGTGGTGGGTATGATAAGGTAAGGTAGGAGAAGAGATATAGGTGCATGGAGGTGGTGTGTGAGGTAAGGAAGGGGTAGAGATGAAGATAAAAGTGGTAAACACGATTTTGGACCTCTCACTCTTTTATTTCACAAATGAGGACATTAATCTGATACCTGTATCTTGCTTTTAGTCACAGGTAGATAGGCTATGATAAAAAGTCAAAGTCATAAGTACTGTAGAAACTGAAACAAGAGATGCAGTGGACAGGAGACAAGAAGGAGATGCAGGTGGCGGCGGTGGTAGGCAGTTGAATTATACTCTCCTCTCCTTCCTCCTCCTCCTCCTCCTGACGTGACGCCTGATTCATGGGCGCCTCCTCATCACGGGTCATGGGGCTCCCGTTGTTCATCATCAGGGAATCGTGCGGCCGGGCTAGTAGGTTGTCTAGTCCCCAGGCGCTATCGTAAACCCAGGTAGCTAATGTGATTGCTCGGGGCCCACTTCGTGTCTGAGTCCGCTAAATTGACGGACTCCACCAAAGCACAAGACAAGTGAAAAGAAGCCAAGAGTGAGGAGAAGGAGTGGGAGGGGGGGGGGAAGGAGAAGGAGAGGAATTGGAGGAGGAGGAGGAGGAGGGGAAGGGGAAAGAGGAAGGGAAGGGAAGGGGAAGGAGAGTTCAGTTATTGATTGTGATGTTGGTTTTGGTGTTAGTGATGCTGGTGTTGGTGTAGGTAACGGTGGTAGTGATGATTTAATGTTGTTGTTGTTGTTGATGTTGTTTTGGTGATGGTACAGGTGTTAGTGGTGATGCTTGGTGGTGGTGGTGTTTGTTGCTGGTTGTAATATTTTTGGTGGTGGTTGATGTAGTGGATGTCGGTAATGAAAACAGGGTTGATATATTATTGATGGTGTTGGTTGAGCTGTTGGATTAATATTATATAGAACAGTTTTTTCTTAATCTTGGCGAATATCCACAAATTTTCCTCTAAATAATATAACCTTAGATTCAAGTTTGGCGTACGTACATACATACATTCCAATATTAACAAGTTGCTGATACTTAAGTACATAGTTGTGTAAAAAATTGGTGTAATCTATCTTAGACTGCATTAAATTTACTGTTAAAACCGAGAAATAAAATTGATTACATGAAGAGGCCGATATATTTTTGCCAGGTTAGAAAAAAAAATTGAGTTAAGGTGATGGGTATAATTTTCCGGGTCGCCATAACTGACAGACTTTACCATCATAATCTAGAAACTCGGAACAGGTGGATGAGTGAGGGAGAATCATGGGTGCCCCGGTTATTGATAATTAGGAGGTAGAGTATGTACAGTAGCGGTCAAAAGTTGGGTCACTCTTCTAGTATGTTGGTGGTGTGCTTTGAGAATAATGTTGTTTGTCGTGAATGAGACGTGACTTTTTATTTCTTCTTGCTGATATTTTCATGATTTATGATTAAGAAAAACAAAAATCAGTCATGTTTCATTTACGATAACATTGTTCGTTTCATGTCATATCAGAGATGCCACAGAATTTTAGGCCAGGACTGTACCTGATAATAGTGGTGGTGGTGGTGATGGAGGAGGTGCTGGTGCTGGTGGTGGTGGTGGTGGTGGTGCTGGTGGAAAAGGTAGTGATGAAGGTGATGGAATGGTGGTGGTAGTAGTAGTAGTGGTGGTGGTGGTGGTGGTGGTGGTGGTGGAAGAGGTAATGATGAAGGTGATGGAATGGTGGTAGTAGTAGTAGTGGTGGTGGTGGTGGTGGTGAAGGTAGTGGTGATTGGTGATGTGGCTTGGGTGAGATAAGCGTCTATCATCCTAGCACACATTACCTTCTTCTTCCATCCTTCATCCTCTTTCCTTCATAGCGTCAGATTTTTCGGGTGATCCCCAGCTTTGTGTAAACGAGTTGGTGGACAGGGGAAACCCTTTAATTAAATAACTTAGATGGAAACGGACGAATGAATAAGCCAATGGGAAGTTATAGTTTCTCTTGCGACCGATAATTAACTAATCTATGCGACTTTGAATCACCTAAAGTAAAAGAAAATAGAGAAGGAGGAGGAACGACAAAAAATACAAAAGATACAAAATTATTCATATGATGTAAAATGGGTGTCCTTGCGAGGCTGTTTGTTTATGCTAGATTAATAAATCTCATATGTCAGGGTAATGGAAAGTATAGCAAAGAAGAAAAAAGGAAGATGTGAAAGGAGAGCAAGGAGGAGAAGGAAAAGGAGGAAGTGTAATGAGAGTAAAGAGCAAGAGGAGGAGGAGGAGGAGGAGGAGGACAAGAAGGAGTAGGAGAGTAAGGAAGCGGATTAGGAGGAAGAAGAGTAAGTAGGCGGAGGAGGAGGAGGAAGAGGAGGAGGAAGAAAAGGAGTGGGAGAGTAAGGAAGCGGATTAGGAGGAAGAAGAGTAAGGAGGCGGAGGAGGAGGAGTAGGGAGAGTAAGGAGGAATCAGGGGTACTCCGGTTATTGATAATTACGAGGGTCTTGTCTGTGGTGGTGGTGGTGGTGGTGGTGGTGGTTGGGATGAGTTACTGTTCTTACCCTCACATTGTTTTCCTTCTTCACTCTCCTGTTAGTTGTACCCTCCATGTCTACTTATTTATATTTTCTTTTCTGTCTTCTGTCTTTTCTATATATATTCTGACTCGGTTTTCTGCCTTTTATTTCTTTTCAACCTTTCACACAAGTTCGTATTTTCCTCCAATTCATGTTTTTAAATATTTTTCATACTATTTTATTTATATTTTCAATTTTTATTACCATCGATGTTAATCCTTTTCTTTATTATTTTTAAAGCACACAACAGTTGAAACCATGAAAGAGGAAGGCGGGGATTATCTGTTGCCACTGAATAACATTTGTCTTACACCAACGTTGCATTACTGTCGACGTGGTTACTTTTACTCAGACTGGCGGTAATTTCTAGACGTAATAATATACATAAGGAATATACGATTACGGACTGAGCTTCACTACATAGTCTACCCCTTGGTTCTCTCAGTGCGACAAGAGCAGATAATGAAACTCCTGTTCTCAATAAATTACATAAAACTACTCCTCTTCCTACTAAATTATATGAAACTACTTTATATTACATCCTATGCCAATCTCCATCACACACTAAGCACTTGCCTGCGCTCATCACTACAACATAACCTGGAAAGTATATCACTTACTCCTCTCACTAAATAATGACATATTCTACATAACATACAATATATAATGTAAACCATAAAATTATATAGGCTCAGTCTCCACCACCCAATAAATAAACTCCCTTCCTGTCTGTTTGTCTGGCTGTCTGTCGTTTTACCTGTCTATCTGTCTGTCTATCTGTCTGTCTGTCTGTCTTCACCGTTCTCTCAAAGGGAAATACACCAAGGCTGACATACAGACAGACTCGTGCTGAAGCAAGCGTTACTAATCGTTGCTGATTATACTGCACTCACGGGGGTTTCACTTGGCCTTGATATATTTGTGCACTTTCCCCCACAAAACTATTTCGGTCCGGGTTGGTTCTGGCGTGCCCGGGGGTCGTTCGTCTCAGGTCCCGTGCTGACCTGACCCACCTGGTGTTATAATTTCTCTGGCCATCCCTTCTTCCCTCTCGTGTTAAGTATTCCAAGCGCAGATTATTATTTTTATTTTATTTTTGGTGTGGGATTCAGTGGGATGAAATTTCAAAATTAATCCAAAGACCGCATTTCTTTATATTATATCTTTCTTAAATTAATCAGCATAAAGAACTTTGAGATCATTGTCTAAATCTGCGCTGGAATATATCTCCTGGACCCATAGTAAATATTAATCAACGGTCCAGTCGCTCCGATTGTTCACGACAAAAAATATTAATTCTAGTTTGATCAAAAAGGACTCCGTATCAAAATTCATATATAAAGGTAATGTGTAGATGTGTCGAGTTGTTGATATTGAACTAATATTTGAGAACTCTCAGCAGGATTTACCCAGAATATTATCCCTATAATAACTTTTAAACCACATGTAAAGAAATATTATATTTTCGTGTTGACGTGTCGGGAAAATATAAGAATGAACGTATTTTCCCTCAAGTTCACCTTTTTCTTTCCGTCTCTTTCCTCACTGACTTTAATTAAGCAGTCACCACTCTGGGTCGTTATCTTATTGTAAAGTATATTGATTAGTCTCATAATAACCAAACAGTAAATTTACTTCATAATGTCGACATCTCCCGAAGGAATCGTGAGGTTGTTGCACATTAAATAGTGGAGTAAATTTTTCCAGACATACACTTTCGGATATTTTCTGATAATCATTGATCGAGGATGAAAGAAGACCGACCTAGGCCTGGAAGACCATGTAGGTACGGTATGACGAAGGAGAAGGTGATAGATGAAACAACAAACACGAAGGAAATAGAAGGACAGGAGGTCATTTCCAGACATTACTCGATAACGTGTAGCCTAATTAAGTTCATATTACTTAGAAGGGAATCAGTGCATTTTGGCCAGGATACAAAAATATTAACGTACGAGACAGCAACAACTAAGAAAAGAGAAGGAGAGGAAGGTATTTTTAGATATTACCAGAGAACATGCAGTCAAGGTCTCATTTCTTAGAAGGGAGTAGGTGCGTTTTGACTAGGATAAAACAAAATAACACACTATAGACACCAGTAAGGAGAACAGTACTATCACCAGTGTCATCGGGAGTGAGTGAGTGAGTGAGGGAGAGAGCTTCAGGAGTGTGACCCTGACGCCTGAGGTATGTACAAGGACAGTATTATCACGGTGACACTGGACCTGAAAACGTTCTTGATAAGTAGACGTCTTACTCCAGGGATGATCCATTAATTCACCTCCGACCGTCTGACCTGGCCCCTGTGTGTGTGTGTGTGTGTGTGTGTGTGTGTGTGTGTGTGTGTGTGTGTGTGTGTGTGTTTGGACACCTATTTTACTAACTCTAACACTGCTAAATTTACCGACTATACCCTTAAAAAAATTGACGACTCAGAAGGAGGATGTGCCGAAATACACAAGATAAGAGGTGGGCCTAATGAGTGAGGGTTTATCCGCCGCTCCACCATAATGAGGACGTTGTGTAGGGAATTATCTCGGAAACCTTGTGATCGCTGATAGTGAAAACGCCTCGCCACCCCGAGAACGGGTTTCTAAATGTTTGTAAACCGACCCCACTGCTTAAAACTACCCGATCGACTTCTTTGGTTCCACGAGCTAGGCTGTTGGCTGTTACTGTTTTAGATTTTATTTATTTTCTTAACCGGACTCGTTTCCTAAACATTCCAGACACCTTTTTATTTATGTGTGTGATTGTGTGTGTGTGTATGATGACAGGGAGACACGACACGTGTTTCAAAATATCCAATTTTTTTCTTGGCCGAACCCGCTTCCCAAAAATTCCAGACGCCTTTTTTATACATATTTTTGATTTATTGTTTTTAATGATGATGACTGTGGGAGACACAACAACACACCTCGTAGCCACCCTTGCTCTACTCAGGGTCTCTGGGGCACTCGACTGACTTTCAACAGGTTACGGGAACAGCACAGGCACATTGTTGTTCATCCTATGTCCTTCCTCTGTATAGTATGGGAGTCTATTTAGTGTCTCATCTACACCAGTAGTAGTTCAACGTATACTCTCAAAGACATGCACTCTTATTCTGTTCACACAATATTTACCAACACATGATGCACCACACATCTTAACCAAAAAAAAAAAATTCTGATTTTGGACCTCTCATCCTTTGTCATTTTACAAGGTAATGATGTGGTACCACCAGGATGTTATGTTGTTTGGTTGGTTGGGTGGGTGGTTGGTTTGATACCTGTTTGATTGGTTGGATAGTTGGTTGGGTGGTCAGGCAGGGTGGTGAGTAAGGAGAGGCTGGGTGGTTAGGTTGGTTGGTTGGTGAGTGAGGGTGGGGTAGTGAGTTGGGGAGGCAGGGCGGTGAGTGAGAGTAGGGTAGTGAGTTGGGTAGGCAGGGCGATGAGTGAGGGTAGGGTAGTGAGTTGGGGAGGCAGGGCGGTGAGTGAGGCGAGGTTGTGAGATAGGTTAGTGAGTGAGGTTAGTTGGTTGATTGGTTGGTTAGTGGGTGGGGAGATTGTAAGGTATGGAGGTGAAAGAGTTTACTTGGTTGGTTGGTTAGTTAGTCAAGGTTGTGAGGTAGGGTGGTGAGTGAGGTTGGTTGGTTGGTTAGTGAAGATTGTGAGGTAGGGTGGTGAGTGAGGTTGGCTGGTTGGTCAAGGTGGTGAGTGAGGTGAGGTAAGGAAGGTCCGGTCAGGCAGGTGGTGGATGGACAGGCAACAGCAGAGGAGCAGAAGGACTGGCAGGTGGCAGGGAGCAGACCAGGGCAGATAGAGGGCAGGGAGGACAAAGAAGAAAAAGTAAGAAAGAAAGATATATAAAAAGACTGACTGATTGAGACAGACAGACAGACGGACAGACAGACAGACAGACAGAC
>JAWQEG010008656.1:22500-36838 GCA_033782935.1 Petrolisthes cinctipes
AAGTGGGCCATTTGAATTAATCTTATGAACCAATATAACAGAATAACAGGTACAGCTTCGCATGTATTTTCGATGCCGTGTCATTCAACGATGCTGCAGGACTATTGTGCGTGCCTATGTCAGAAATCAGTGTATAATTAGAAATGATATTATTATAGAGAAAGAAAAGTGTAGAGAGTGAAACGTGAGGCTCTCTGCATATATTCATGTCTCTGGAGCACTACCGACACGCACACGGCTCTCCCACACACCATCGCTAAATTATATATACACACATGCATATATAAACAACCACATGCTAACCAACAAGAACACTGCACACGCACACCTACACAATGACACATAAACCCGTGTATATTCAAACTTTACTACAAACAGAGTTCCAACTTTAATACTTAGGTACTACTGTTATAGGTGTCTGTTTTCAGGCATAGATTGGAGGAATCAGCAGCACTTCACTTCAAAAAGCACATGTGACCTCTTTAATATCCATAGTAATAGCGTTAATACAAAGGAACACAATATTATGAGACATTATGAAAGTAAAGGGTCTAGTGAGCTGGTGGTAGGATTGTTGACAGCATTATGGCAAGCACGTTAAAACATAACATTGGCAGGACTGGCAGGAATGGTGGCAGGGCTGGTGGAAGGGCTGGTGGCAGGGCTGATAATTAAAATGGTTGCAGTACTATAAAAAAAAATTAAAAGCCTATTATAAGGACTGTGGTGGCAGGAGTGGTGATAGAGCTGAGGGCGGTGCTGTGGCCACTTAGGACTGATGGCAGGTCTGTAGGCAGAGCTGGTAGGAGGGCTGGAGGTGGGAGGGGCTGGTCTCCCCCTTCGCCTTATATGATGTGTGACCCATCAGCTCCCGGCATCAAATTGTAGGCTGGACAGAAGGGATTGATATTCTCTCTCTCTCTCGATTGCTGTCTTACTGTAAGTGAAGTGCACAGGGAAAGGAATGTGTGTGTGTGTGTGTGTGTATGTGTGTGTGTGTGTGTGTGTGAGTGTGTGTGTGTGTGTGTGTTTGTGTTTGTGTGTGTGTGTGTGTGTGTGTGTGTGTGTGTGTATAGAGAGAAGACAGGGATAGATGATGACCGCTGGTGGCAGGACGGGATGGATGCGGTGGTGGTGATGGTGGTGGTGTCGGTAGTGGTGATACTTACCGATGTGGTGGGGAAGGTCTTGGCTGTGAAGATGGTCGTGGTGATGATGATGGTGATAATGGTGGTGGGAGTTTATACCGATGGTGGCTTTACTATAATATGTGTGTGTAAAGTTGTAAACGTGTGAGTGAGTGTGTATGAATTAGTATGAATGATTGTGTGTGCATGAATGTATGTGTGTGTGTTGTGTGGCCGGGGTTCAGTACCATATTGACACAAGATGCAGTAGCTGTGATATGATGCTAATGGTCCATGGCTTCCACTGAGGGTGATATGCATGAGTAATACACAGGGGAGGGAGGGAGGGGAAGGAGAGGGGTAGAAAGAACTCTAGCACACACACACACACACACACACACACACACACACACACACACACACACACACACACACACACACACACACACACACACACACACACATATATACACACACACACACACACACACACACACACACACTTTGTTTATATGTCTAACTGTCTGTTTGTTTACCATTAATCTATCTCTTTGTTTATCAATAATGTTTACCAATCTAATTTCTACTTTCCTGTAATCCACAATAATTTATATCACCTCCTCTAAGAAGCCACGAACTACCCTCACTCGTTACCTTCAGGCCTCTCACTCAACTAACTATACCCAATCTCTTCCCTTCCCTCATTCCATCCTTCCATCCACCCCGCCCCAACACCTTACCCTTTCCCACTCATCCACCCCTTCAACCCCTTACCACCCATTACCTCATCCTGCCCATCCACCCCACCAACCCCTTACAGCCCATCACCCCATCCTACCCATCATCCCATCTACTCATCCACCCCACCAACCTCTTACTGCCCATCACCCCATCCTACCCATCATCCCATCCTACTCATCCACCCCACCAACCCCTTCTCGCCCCTGACTCCATCATACCCATCCCTCCACCCAGGCCCATCATACACTTGTGGGGAAACGAACACTCCGCCACCGTAGAGTTTTTCACAACATATACCCTCCCTCTGTTTGTTGATTGATACCTGCTGAGTGTGTAGAGGAGGCCGTGTATCCAATAAAACAAATTCAGAATGACCACTTCCATTTGACTGAGGGATAGTAAGAGAAGCTATAATAAGATAAACTATGACTGGATCACATTAACAGCTTCGTACACCAGAGGGCAGACCAAGGAATGTAGGAAGGAGAGAGTGGCGACGGAGGCAGGCTATGACTTGTAGTCTACTTTAGCCTTCGTTGGTAGTGTAAA
Organism: Petrolisthes cinctipes; assembly: GCA_033782935.1. Classification (NCBI taxonomy): domain Eukaryota; kingdom Metazoa; phylum Arthropoda; class Malacostraca; order Decapoda; family Porcellanidae; genus Petrolisthes; species Petrolisthes cinctipes. The sequence continues at coordinate 24,918 of JAWQEG010008656.1, forward strand.
TCAACTTTTAGGGGCGGCGCAGGCAGTGAAGGCGAGATTTTTAATTTCCCAGATGCCGTTCCGATTTTTGGCGGGTGCTTTCTTTCCCAGGCGTCTCATTATGTTAAGAGGGAGTTGAAGAAAACAGGGTGTGAGTCGTAACCCTCCTGGTTCCATTATCGTGGCCTGGCAGTAAAGATCTTATCCGTCAACATCATCGTATCTCATGCACCAAACCGTCTACGGACAGCTCTATCGGCAATGGCGTTCCTCACTGTTCTCTCTCGCACTTCAGGTTATACGAGGGCTGCTTGTAGGTCTTAAGGAGATCGTCTTTTGTCGTCTCTTCTGGGTTCATTTGACGGCTACTTATTCCTCCAAGCTATGGTACAAAACACCCGGATCCCCTACTGAGGTACAGTACGCGTCTGTTCCCTGGCATAGTTGGAGGAACCAGTAGCTCTCTAGTTAGACCTACAGAAATGATCCATTTAAAGGGTCTTCTACTTCCCGACACATCTCCAATACACCAACAAGGTATTATCCCGTTAAAGAAGTAATAAGCTGAGAACAGTTCCCAGTGTACTCCCTCATAGTCTGTATCTATTCTCCTTTTAATTAAACTAGCGAAAGGGTACCTGCTTCCTCATTAAATATCTTTTTTTATTTTTGGTAGATGTAATGCAATTCAATACAAATAGCAACAAAAAATGACACAACTTGGCACTTACCTGCAACTTATAAACACTGGAACATAACGTAAGCGAAAAATGAATCTAAGTCCATGTTACCTGGAAGGGAATCGGTGCATTTACGCCAGGCCAAAAAACAAATAAACACAATTATTATTACGGTGGAAGCACATGGCCCTAAGACTCCAAATATAGGTTGTAACAAGGAACCTTAATGGACCTGACACATTGTAAACATAATCTTATGTACTGTACTTACCGGGTTTGGAGGGGCAACATAGAGGCCGGCAAACATGCATTAAAGTTGTGAGTGTGTGAGAGTGAGTGAATGTGTGAGAAAGAAAGATAGGGATAGTGTGTGTGTGTGGGACAGAGAGAAAGAGAGAGAGAGAGAATGAGAGTGAAAGAGAGAGAGAAGAAATGTGTAGTTTCATCTCTCCCCTTGCCTTTTCATTAACTTGCAGATAGATACACCAGTTGTAGAGACTGAATATGTTTCCATGTTATTCACACATATACAAACTGTACTGGATGTGTTTATGATTGCATTTTTTAACCTAGTATGGGATAATCTGTAATTCATTCCCCTCCCACTAATTCTATCCATAATAACTTTTCCTTTGAGCAATTCCTTATAAAATGCATACACAAACACCATAAAGGGGACCAGAGGCAAATAAACAAACCTCGTCCCTCAAAAGGCTCTCCTCCCGGCCCTCCTGACCCCTGGGAACTGCTCTTGAATATTACAACTTAATATCCCTCACGATCCCTCCTTGTATGGCTTGTTTAATGAGTTGTGGTGAGCCTCGCTACCTTTACCCAACGTGTTCCCAAAGTGTGGTAAAGTTGTCTTCTTTTTGGCATCGTAACGTGTTCAGCGTTATTTATTATATGATGGGGTTGGTTTGAATCAATAGAGATTTGGTTATACCTATTAGATTACATAGTATTGAAGTCTGGTAAGAGAGAGAATGTCTTATTGGAGAATTGGATGGCTACTGATTCCTCTACAATATGCAATAAACCAGACATAATACTCGTATATTGAGGTATTAGTTTGTTACCTGGCAAAGTTTGTAGGAAACGATAGCTACAACAGATGACTCCCTTAAGATATATAGCAAACTCCAGGACTATTTATTCAAGAAGAGATCACTGTAAGTCAATAAGGTTAATAATTATATATTCAAAATACTGTATATAAAAATGTTGAGTGAGGGAAGATTCAAGGTTTGGGACAGGTAATGCTACCTAGAAGAACCTCGCCATCTCATTATAAAACTTGCGTGACGAGAGATGCACAGCCTCCCGTCTCTCAGCTTAAGAAATGTTATTTTCTGAATTAATGACCCAAGTCCAGTCAATAGTCAGAGAACTAGTTTTTCTCACCATTTAATAATTGCATGAGAACGCTAAGGGAGTATGGGATAGTGAGCTCAAGCAAGTCAAGGTCAAACCAAACCCTGTACTGTTGGAGGGGCAGATAAACCAGTCAAGGACAATGTATACTTGTCATAAAAAATTATAATAGTAATAATTAGATCGTAGTCGCCACTCGTCCCCTCATTATCCTCCCTCACACCCACGGCCAACCACCCCCACTTTCTACCCACTGCTGTTACCCTTTCCTCCCTATGATATCTCCCCAACCACTCACCCCTCACTCACCCACACTACGCCTCCATCTCACATCTAAACCACTCACACCACTCACACAACTCCACCTTATCACATTTCCCCCAGCCATACCACGTCCACCACTCCACTTTCTCACACCTCACCCACCCACACTACGACCACCACTCCACCTTCTCACATCTCAACCACCCACATCACTTCCACCACTCCACATTCTTTCTACCAATACAACGTCCCTCTTCTTTCTACCTCTTTCTCTGCTTTTGATATCACCCATATCACGTCCACCTCCTCCCCGATTCCACCCTCCACTTCCACCACGACCCTTATCTAAAGACGGTGGAGCCTGGCCGGTGTGCGAGTCGTTTGTGGCTGGAAACGAGACCAACAACAGGCCCAGAATTCACATTTAACCCGGATTGTGAGAAAAACTGGCCCTGTCAGACCCCTGGATAAAACTGACCCGCTACATTCAAACCCCATTAGGCTTGATTCGCCCCCGTTCCCGCTTCCCCCCCGAGCGATCAGAGAGAAAACTATAGACACGGTTATTGTCTGTACGTTATTCATGTACAGGGAATAAAAAGCCAGACGATGATTAAATAATGAAATACACTGACCTCTGGCGGCAGGGAACGGAAGGAGCTATTCTTTATTTTGTAGTTCCTCCTGAAGTGAAGGATGGTATGAATGGACTGGAATGACTCTACACTCTCTCTCTCTCTCTCTCTCTCTCTCTCTCTCTCTCTCTCTCTCTCTCTCTCTCTCTCTCTCTCTCTCTGTTTTCACCTTTCTTATCTTTATTTATCTTGCCCTCCAGGTACAAAGTGACAGATGGTTCGGGTAATTTGTCACACCTGTACTCTATTTTCCTTGTAGTCCCTCAGCCGACCCAAGTTAGGAAGGAAGGAAGGAAGGAAGGAAGGAACTACAGTCAGAGAGAAAAGTCTTGTCCCACATGCCACTCCTCGTGTAAACTCTGATGATTGGAATCGATATTGAAATTTTATCTAATCATAAAGTCAAATCTACACAAACGAATAGATAAAGGAAATAATTAGTATGAACACTATGCTAAAACAAGTCTTTAATTTAAGTTTTGGTAACAATATTGCCCAACTAATTGATTTGTTCTTGTTATATTTGCAAGCAGTATATATTAACAGTCATTTTTTTGTAAAGCAAGTTGAAAATGATGGAAGGACAGTAACTTTTGCATCTTCATCTGTCGCCCATATGTGGAGGCTGAGACTGGTAGGCAGGTGAGGCTCCGGCAGGCTAAATAGCAAGTTTGAATAGCCGGCAAGGGGTAATTAAAAGATAAGACCCAGATTTTAACGTAGGGCGACAGGTGCTGCAGATAAAGGACTGGAAAGGATTACAGAGCATCCATCGGCTTCACACACACACACACACACACACACACACACACACAGGCAGTCTCAACAACAACACCTACAATAACAACAACAACAACAGTCAGTGAGAGGTGTGGTCTTTACTGCTCGACTTCCTTCCTTTGCTGTCCCCTGCTGTTTGTTTGTTTATTTGTTTGTTTGTGGGGTTTACCTTGGAGTGTTGTGGTGAATACGTGTGTGTTTTTGGTATGTCGTCTTTTAGAGAGAGAGAGAGAGAGAGAGAGAGAGAGAGAGAGAGAGAGAGAGAGAGAGAGAGAGAGAGAGAGAGAGAGAGAGAGAGGGAGAGGGAGAGAGGGGGGGGGGAGGGAGAGAGGGGGGGAGGGGGGGGAGAGGGAGATGCCCCCCCCCCCTTCGTTGTGTTTGCAAGTGTTAATTCCCGCTGCTGCCGTGGGTGGCGCTGATGTCTTAGAGAGCCAAAGGTGTTTATTCAAGAGGCGGCTGGCCACACCTCGCTATCATCCCAACAAGGAGAATTTATTATCTTCTTGTGTGTGTGTGTGTGTACTTTTTTCTTTTTGCCTCTGTGTGCCTATGATGTATGTGGGTGCAAATGTGTTTTTTCTTCTTGTGTCTGTGTGCGTGTGATGTATGTATGTGTGTTGATCCGTGTCCGTGTGTGTGTGTGTGTGTTCTCTCTCTCTCTGCCTGTGCTTGGATTAATTTTATTCTCCGTATAGATTGTGTGTTCCATCATGTGTTAATTGGTGAGTTATGCCAGTGAGGTGTTTGATTGGGTGGGAACTCCTACTTGGCCACCAACTGAGTAGAGAGAGAGAGAGAGAGAGAGAGAGAGAGAGAGAGAGAGAGAGAATAGATACTGACTGAGAGGAAGAGTGAGAAATGATAGAAGCAGGTAGGTTAATTTTGAAAGCAAATCAGAGAGAGAGAGAGAGAGAGAGAGAGAGAGAGAGAGAGAGAGAGGGAGGTAGGCGAGGGAGCGTACTGAAGCCAGCATTAGAGAGTAAGAATTGCAGTGTATTATTGTAAACTTTTCTTCCTAATAAACATCTGCATTTTTTTTTTCCACCTTCCCCTGCAGCGCCACTAAACACCAATATAAGGGATAATAGCGAACCAAACCTGGACCTTGCCTGGTGAGCTCTGTTTCATCATCTTACCTTGTTTCCTCTGGGCTTTTGCATTCGTCCCAAGTCTCTTACGATACGGTGATGTTCCTATTCTTTTACGAGGTAGATCTAAAAAAATTCAATATAAAGTAGGGTAAGTCAAAACAGGGTTAATGTAAATGTTTAGATATGTTAATGTTTAGATATGATAAGTGACATTAGTGTGAAAGTAGTTCATATTGTATACATATTTGAATGAGTAAGAGGTATGATATTCCCTGTACCATATGAGATTTCGAATAAATGCCACACAACAAAAGGCAGGTGAGGTTAGTGTCAAGGAAGCCGAAATATGCTCCCGGATTCTTACGCCCTGATTACATAGTCGTTGGCACACACGTAGGAGGCGGAGGTGGAGTATGAGCGAAGGATTCCTGTCCCACCTATGGTATATATGCCACAACGGTATATAACAGAGCCGATACCATCTCCAGATTAATATTTAAGATACATAATCGCAGTCTCGTTCGCTTGGTATATCGCACTGAACCCCGACTAGTGGCAGAGGAAGGATTAGACTGGACAATATTCGGGTCTGGCCGAGGAGGAAGGAGCTTTTGCCACGAAAAAAAAAAGAATATGTATAAATATGCCCAAGCCAAAGTGAGGCCACGTTCTACAGAAATCGTGGTAAAGGAGAAGCAGCCAACCAGCCAGCCAGCCAGCCACGTTATCATTCCCTCGAGGCCCTAAGACGTCAGAGGTAGTAGTGAGTGGCCACCATTTAGCCCCGCGTTACAATAGTCCCGTCACAGGTAATGGTTACAAAGTGGACGTGTGCCGGAGTGGTGGTGGTGGTGGTGGTGGTGGAGGGGAGAAACTTTGGGTATATTCTTCATACAGGTTAAGTGGAATCGGGGGTTTGTAGTTTCAGAAGCCGCCTTGCCAGATTCACCTCCCACTTTTGCAATCATGATACCAAACTTTGCAATAGGTGGAAGCTACATTTGCGTCATAAAAGCTAAATAATTTCTGATAGTGTACTTTGACCATTACTTTGTTTGGGTCTAGATACAGCCTAAAGCCACGAATCCCACGGAGTAAGAATTGTATATACAAGTAGAAGAGTTTAGCCTTTCTCAGCCTTATGAAAACCTGTTGCGAGTTTGCCCTTAAATTTCGCCTCTGATTATCAAGCTGACTCCTATACAATTTCTTCCTAACAAGTAACAGTTATTGGTATTATATTAAAACTTATACCTGAGAAAATCTAGGATTCATTTAACTTATAAAAGCTAGTCATATGTGCTTGCAAGTTTCACACCATTTTTTCTGCACCCTTTTTTTTCCCTCCCACACCAACTCTTCCTGTGAGGTCAGCCAATATCGGGTCGTGGTAGAACAGTTATGCATATCATTCTCACTTCATCCATCAATGTGTCACGGCATAAACCGCTCGATGAGGCCCTCGCCAAGCAGGTATCACACACCATCTCCCACTGCATCACACGCCATATCACACAACATTTCTCGGGGGTCACAGTGCGCCGAGTCTCACTTACTTATCTCTCTTCTTTTCTCTCTCTCTCACACACGAAAATACACACACACACACACACACACACACACACACACACACACACACACACACACACCTCCCTCATGCAACTCCCCCCATCTTACATCCCTGGGAAGATGAAGTGAGCGCATCACGCCGCCCTCTCCACCAACACTCGGGGTTAAGGAGGTAAAATTCTGGAGGCTCGGCTTTAAAAAATTTACATAGTTAAGCAGAGGTGGTGTGTGATAGCATCGCCGCCCTGGCTTGCATGGGGCCTCTCTCTCTCACCCTTTCCTCTCTTCCTTCGTCCTTTCTTCACTTACTGGCTTATTCCTTAGTTTCATGGGTCCCTCTCTTCCTTTATCCTTTCTTCATTCACCACCTCTTTCCTTGTCTTCATGGGACCATCTTTCCCTTTTCTCTCTTCTTTCCTCCTTTCCTTATTGCCTCATTTCGTAGTTCATGGGACGGCCCTCTCTCTCTTGCTTTCCTCACTTCCTTCCTACTTCCTTCCCTCCCTCTCTTATTCCCACTTTCTTTCCCATCCGTCTCTTTTATTCAATGCTCATTTCATTCAGTCCTTCACTCCCTTTTTCCCTCCACATGCTTGCAGGATAAAGCTCAAACCACTAAAATGTATCGTGAGGGGCAGCAGAATCGCTTATAGTGTCGTAACTTTAGACAATCTGGTGAACCAATTAACTATTCAAAATATCAAAATTCAGTGATATTTATCTATTTAAACAAACCCAGTAATATACCCTAAAGTTAAAGAATATAAATGACGTAAACCCTGTCGTAATTAAATCCCCCAATGGTAGTGATTTGCGTGTATAAAAACAATCCAGACGCGAGCAACTAGGAGTACTGCCGTAAGTAAAGGTGGGATGGGCACTTTGCATGGCCAGACAACAGAGCGCCATCCGGGAAATGAAATCGTGAGGGCTGGGATCTCTAGTGTTTATGTATCACAGCCGTCAGAGTCAGGGTGGACCGGCTGGGAGAGTAGAGAAAGAGGAGGGGGAGGAGGAAGAGGGGGAGGTGAAAAGAAAGGAGAAGAGAGAGGAGGAAGAGAATGAGGAGGGAAGAGAAGAGGAGGGAGAGGGAAGGGTGGCAAAAGAAGGAAGAGATGGTTATGGTTGAGGGTAGAGGGGTGAGGAAAGAGGCATGGAGAAAATGAAAGGGGTGAAAGGGGAAGAAATGGGGAAGAAAGATTAAAAGATAAGGGGCAGTTGGTAAAGGGAACGAGAGGTGGGTGGGTAAGAAAGATAGAAATATAGAGGTTGGCTTTGGTAGGAGAAGGGGAAGGAGGGATGGAGAGATTCAGAGATAAGGGTGGGTAAATGGGGGAATGAAAGGATGTGGAGATAGAGTGACTAGTGGGAAAAGATGTGGATTCCTCTATGAAAAGGTTGGTTAGGGAGAAGAGAGGTTAGTGGGTCACTGAGAGAGGAATGTGGTAAATAAGAAAAGATGTGAATTGGAGAGGGCAGATGTGAATGGATTACCGAGAAAATACGCTGGTTAGTGAAAGAAGTTATGAATTTGTGAGCAGAGGTGAAGTAGAGGGAGTGTGTTTCGTAAAAGAAAGGGCGTGTTAGTGTGAGAAGAGGTACTGTAAGTGGATTGATATGAGAATAATTTGGTCAGTGAGAGAAGAGATGAATAAATCACTCAGATGTGAGGCTAGTTAGTGAGAAAGACGCTTTGAATTTATAAAAGCAGATGAAAGAGGCTTCATAAGAGAAGAATTTGGTTAGTGAGAGAAGAGGTGAATTAGGGAGAAGAAAATAATAGAGAGGTGGATTGAGAAGAGCAGAGGTGAGTGGATTACGAAGAGAAGGTGTTGTGGTTTAGTGAGATAATCTGGCTATGGCTGTTAAGAGGGTCGAGGCAGGGTTGCATGAGGGTCAGAGCCAGGCATTGTAAAGACCGTGAAGAAATGAGGCAAGAGATTGGGTTAAGGAAAAAAGAGGCAAGGGGCAAAGGGTCATACCGTAGTGAGGGAGTTAGTAAGGGTTTAAAAGGGTTGGTTGGTGGGCAGGGCATGGTAGGGAAGAGCAGGGCAGGGCAGGGCAGGATAGGGCAGGGCAGGTCGATAAATAAGGGAAGAGATAGGGTGGAGGTATAATGCAGGCCTTTTGGGATAAGGAAAAGTGTAGAGGTTTAGAACAATAAGGGTGTGTGAGGGAGGCTGTGTATAGGAAAAGAGAGGCTGACTATTAAGGTAAGAAAAAGGGTGGAGGTCAGAACAGTAAAGTGGTATGAGGGAGGGTGGATGGGCAGGTTAGTTTGGAGGAGAATATATGGGTAGGACCATGGAGGTATTATAAGTCCATGGGTAGGACAGATCAGAATTATTTGGATAAGGGAAAGGGTGGAAATATTTAGGCAAGTATGTAGGGGGATAAGGAAAAGGAGGATAATAGTTGGTACAGTAAGATGGTAAGAGGAAGGATGTATAGGCAGAGCAAGGCACTCTATAAGGATAAAAGAAAAGGAGTGTAAATAGATTGGTACAAGCAGGTGTTATGGGGTTGGGGGCTTGGGAAGGCAGTACAAGGCTCGCGTGCAATAGACAGGACTCGTTCTTAAGGGCAAATTTCGGCCTAGCGTGAATTCCCCCCTCAGCCCCTCCCCACAGACTGTGAGGGTGACAGTGATGGAGTGTAATGGAGGTCTCTCAGCCTTTTGCTTGAGTTACAGTCACGTACAGATGTTTCCCCAACACAATATGTTTCTGTCTCCATTTTGGGGGTGACGAATACTGTACCATACATCAACTACCTTTCGTCAGCATCACTCGGTCAATACGGTGTCACTCATTCATTTGCCTGGGATTTATGTTGAATTTGTAAAAGTTTGTGCGATTCTGTGGTTTTGACACGCGTTTTCTCTTTCTCTCTCTAATTATATACCGGTATTTATCTGTCTATTTACCTATTCGCTCTCTCTCTCTCTCTCTCTTGTCTTCCTTTCTTTTTTCCTCCTCCCACTTTCACATTGTAAATGGAAAACTAATGACCCCAAACAGCGACCTCATGCTGAGCCTCACGTGCTGGGTTGTTGTGGGATTATGCAGCCTCTCCACCCGGGCATCATCGCGTCAGATGGACGGCGCCACAAAAACCATTTAATTGGGGTCGGAGGTCGGCTCAAGACCCCAGGGATAAACACCTCTGTGGGCCGACTGGGTGAGTGAGTGGCCAGGCCGGGCAGAGCACTCACAAACAAACAAGATAACAAACAAAATCAATTAACAGATGTTCGAGGGTAGCTGAAGTCAGATGTCCGTGAACCTAATGAGTGAGTGAGTGACCAGGACGTTCACTCACAAACATAATAATTTATTATAAACAAAATCAATTAACAGATTTCCTGGGGTAAATAAATTGAAAGGTTCGTGAGCCGAATGAGTGGGTGAGTGAATGAGGAAGTGGCCTGGCCGCTCGTTCACAAACAAAATATGAAAAAAAGAAAAAAAAAATGTTGGAGGGTAATTAATTAAGGTGAGGGGTACGTGATGTGGTCGCCACTTTCGAAGTTATTGATTCCTTAAAACTATGCCAGCAAACGAACGACCAGAGGCTGAAGATAACGTGAGTTTCTTTGTATAGTTTGGTGGAAATAGTAACTTACAATATAACTTACAATATAACATCTCACCATATTGCATCATAATATATTTTTATCCTGGCGAAAATTTCTCTATTCACTTGCAAGTAGTACAACATTAGATATATACACGCACTGTACACATTCCAACGTTTATAAGATGCGAAAAGTACTGTACCTAGTTGTGGAAGTTATTGAAATTAATGTGTCTTGGATTGCACTAGATATACTAAAAATAAAAAAAAAATAAAAAGCAGTCCAGATATCTAATTAATGAAGGAGTCTGTACATTTGCTACATTTTCACTAGGATAAAAAAAATAACGGACTATAGAATTTTTCGGTCTTGGTCATTTCTGTTCCTCTCGGTTGTTATGGGCAAAATGTTCAGACATCTGCGAGGTTCATCTGAGGTCAGGCCAGCGGGGCTAAGAGTTTCCTGATGCCAATTTCACACCGGCAGTAAATTACTCCCAAATAAACAGCCACGAAGGTACTGTACAGACGCGGACAGTATTTTCGCTTATATTCTCCGATATCTTTAGTGCACACGGGAAAGCACCGAGTCGTTACCGTGATAAAAGGGTTGTATAATACGTAATAAGTAGTTCTATATTACATCGACTATTCCGGGCTGTAATGTAATAAGTATTTCATCCATACATTGGTATTCGTAATATGGTACACATTTCATATCTAAAAGGACAAAGGAAAAGAGTCTGTGTGCAATGGTTCTTTCGCTGGCAAGGATTCCATCATATAGGAGTAGGCTGTTGGAGTGATTTTTTTCCATCGACTGTACAGCCAAATGAGGCACCACCAAATCTGGCGCGTGTGGAGCAAATTCTTTACCATAGATGTACAGGAGGTCAGGGATGGTTTGGTTTGGGTCAGAAGGAGGAGGGACACGTGAAGAAGTACAGCCGTATTCAACAGACCCAATAATCACAATGCCGTGTAAATAAATATGAGCAAGTTAACCCACCCAGGGAATCGACCCAAGACCAGCGATTGTGAGACAAGAGAGATGTCCACTAGACCATGCAAAATTTTACCCTTCAACTATAATATTTGTGTGTGTGTGTGTGTGTGTGTGTGTGTGTGTGTGTGTGTGTGTGTTATTTCTGATCGTCTGCGTTCATCTAAACATATGAATAATCCTGGCTAATTAATTAATATCGTACCTTGCCTTACGAAACCGAACCCCAAGCGGCCCCACATCACTCGGGCCATGTATGTACCCTCCTCCCACACCACAAACCCGTAAAATGCCGAATTCAAGGGATGCCATTTTTCTGAGAGTGCAATTAAAGATCCGATGCGCACATATTATACTGTAGGATTCACACCATTTAACTTGATATCGTACTTTCTCTTGGTTGGGCGATATTCAGCCTTTATTAACGGAAGTGTGTGTGGGTGTGTAGTGAAGTGGAACGTGTATCCATAGGGTAAAGTCAGAACATGTGAATTATACTTAGATCCAAGAAATAGCAGTGAGGCCTAAATGAGAGAAGGGTTTCATGGTTATGCACTGTTTCATTAAGATATTATATTCTTCTTTATGGGTAATGCAACGGCAAGGGCAAATTTGTCTATCCATCACAGTAAATGGAAAAAATGACGAAGGACAAATTGCTAGGTCATTCCTATAAAAATAATATTGATACATATGCATCTTGAAAATAGGGATGTCATAGGTAGAGGGAAAGCAGAGAACGACAAGTGATTCCATTTTAACGCATCTTTACAAAATCAGCACATAGTAGTATAAAAAAAAATATCCCCTTGCATATTGAGTGAGAGATATGAGTGTGCTGCGTCAGCCCCTGTGAATGAAGGAGACCACTGAACCCAAATCCAGATGAACTTGTATCATTAGAGTCTAGAAATCAGGAATGGGATAATACCTGTTCATCCATGTTTGGAACCCGTGCAGAGATATAAAG
>JAWQEG010008657.1:0-31975 GCA_033782935.1 Petrolisthes cinctipes
GTGGTGGTGGTGGAAGAAGAGGGTGGTTATGGTGGTGGTGGTGGTGGTGGTGGTGGTGGTGGTGGAAGAAGAGGGTGGTTATGGTGGTGGAAGAAGAGGGTGGTGGTGGTGGTGGTGGTGGTGGAAGAAGAGGGTGGTTATGGTGGTGGAAGAAGAGGGTGGTGGTGGTGGTGGTGGTGGTGGAAGAAAAGGGTGGTTATGGTGGTGGTGGGTGTTAGGGCTAGCATGAAGAGAAGACAGAGAATGAAACGAGTACTGTATGAAGGAGTGAGGGTCAGGGTAATGGGAACAAATGAAGTGAAGGAGTGCAAGAGATGAGTGTGACGGTATTAATATGATGGAGTAGTGAGGCAGCCAGGCACGTCTAGGCGAGGGTGAAGACAGGAGGAGTGAGTGGCTGGCTACAAGTGTGTGTAAGGAGTTTGTCAAGCAGGAAGAAGGGCGAGGGAGGGAGTGTACTTTAAGGGGAATATCAAAGGGAGTGGCGGGAGTGGTGGGAAAGTGTCAGTGAGAGTGATGGAGGGACAGGAGGGGTGAAGGAGTGTTAGGAAAGGCGTGGGAGTGACTGAATCGGCTGAGAAGTGTAAGGAAGGATGTGGGAGTGTCAAGATGTGAAGGGAAATAACAGAAGGAATAGAAGAGTGTCACGAAGGATGGAAGAGTGCCAGGAAAGATGGAAGAGTGTCAGGAGGGATGGAAGAGTGTCACGAACGTTGGAAGAGTATCACGAAGGATGGAAGAGTGTCACGAAGGATGGAAAAGTGTCACGAAGAATGGAAGAGTGTCAGGAGGGAAGGAAAGAGTGTAAGGAGGGAAGGAATAGTACATGTCATATGGGAGGGAAGAGTCTCATAAGTAAGGAAAGAGTGTCAGGAGAGAAGGAAGAGTGTCACGAATGATGGAAGAGTGTCAGGAGGAAGGGAAGAGTGTCAGAAAGGATGGCTGTGTGTCAAGAAGGGGTGTGGGGAGGGGGAGGGACCTTGTATGCACCTTCCACCATTAGCCAGACGTTAATGACGACTGTGATGGATGACCTACCTTCTTCCCTCCATCCCTCTCTCTCTCTCTCTCTCGATCCCCCTCCCTCCCTCCCTCCCTCTCTCTCTCTCTCGATCCCCCTCACCCCCACCCCCCCGCTTTCCTCCCAGTTTCCTCCTCCCTACTCTTCCTACCCATTTTCTAATATTTAAACTCTTAAACCCTATCATATTATCTCATTTTTTTCCCCCTTTCATCCTTTTCTGTTTCCTGCTCATGATTGATATTTTATGGTTTTGTTTTGTTTTATTTTTGTCAGTCCATCGTTTAATTAGAATATATTTTGTGGCATTAGGTGACATTTCAATTTTTTTTTCCCTTTCCACTTTTCCTCTCTCTCTCTCTCTCTCTCTCTCTCTCTCTCTCTCTCTCTCTCTCTCTCTCTCTCTCTCTCTCTCTCTCTCTCTCTCTCTCTCTCTCTCTCTCTCTCTCTCTCTCTCTCTCTCACTCAGGCACCCTAATTTCTTATATTTCATAGTGACACCTATTTCCTCTTATCTATACTGTATCTGGGCCTTATGTACAGTCGGCAAAAAAAGTTTCGTTACCATCCCTAAAACAGTGTGATGTAATGCTGGTACGCCTGACTGGTGAGTGTCGTACCTGCGCCACCCTCCGGCCTTTATAAGTCCGTGCCCCTGGCCACTGGCACTGCCCCTCAGTGTGTCATGGCAGCCAATTAGGAATGACGTTCTTTCAGCCAGCGCTATTTTTTCTGGGTATTTCACGGTTATTCTTGTTCTAAAATACTCAAACGCATTTCCTTATGTTTAATAATGAATAGTTAAATAGTAAGAGTTCTTCAACACTCAAAATTTAATTTAAAATCAGCTAAACTTTTGATATAAAAAAGTTGACACTGCTGGGGCAATGACGATTTCCGTCCAGCATGTCCCGGATAACATGAGTCACAGCTACATGTCGGCGGAGTACCAACCCTACCGGGCTTACCCATGTTAAAATTAACGTAGGGGTGGTAACGAAACTTTTTTTGCCGACTGTACCTTACGTCTCAGTTTATCCCTCAGTATTTCCTATCAATCTGGGCCACCCCATTGTTGCCAAGCTACCTGTATCTCATCCATTTGTTCTCTCTTCGTCGACGTTTCAAAATTACTATATCTTTACTCTTCATTCTAGTCTTCATGTCAGCAGCACTCAGATAAAAGTACTCACTCATCAGTGTGTGTGTGTGTGTGTGTGGTGGTGTTACAGCTTCCGACGGCACTCCTCTCCTCTCCTCACACTCGACCAAACAAAAACAAAATATATTCTGGACTTCCTCGGCGTGAAAGTCGAAGGGGGAAAGTTGTGTTATGAAGCATTTTTTTTTGAGACCTATAGTAATTGAAAGTTTGTGAGGTAGTTTTTATTGTTACTTTGCCTTTATTCACAAGTTAGTTCCCTTACATTTTTTTTAGTACAGTACTATTTCATTTTTGGTGAGCATTATAGTTAGTTTCCAGGGTTTGCAAACAAATAATATTGTTGTTTTTTATTGACTTTTTATTTACCTTTAAAGTTGTACGGTGCTTTTGGATATTGTTGTATAGTTTATTTTATTCTGCATCATCTGTTTCGTGGTCTCAGAGGCTTATATGGTGTTGTTGTTGGTGTTGTTGTTGGTGTTGTTGTTGTTGTTGTTGTTGTTGTTCTGGTTCTGTCAGTTTTTGATGGTGATAATTTATGTCACTTCGTCTTGCCCTTGTGATGCAGAGGATAGGAGTCCAGTACAAGAGTCGTGTGTTATGGTATGATTACGTGTTCAGGGGAGAGAGATTCTTTTGGTGGTGAGTTGGAAGGTCTGTGATTCTTCCAAACTATGCCAAAAAACAACAGGTCCCCTATTAGTACCATAGAGGGCATCTGTCTTCTGGTATAGTTAGGAGGAATCAGTAGCCTTCCAATTCATCAACAAAAGACTCTTCCCTTAATGAAAGTAGGAAAATTAGGTTGTGTACAGAGAGGGACTAAAGGTAAATAGACTCGTTAATTAATCTGTCAGGGCTGGCATTAAAATCACTCTTGGAGAAGGTCACACACACTTTGGACAGACCCCGCCCACAGGAGGAGTTAAATCATGACGTCAAAAAATATTAATGGTTTAAGGAATGACTTGGCCAATATTTTGATCAAAGAAAATTAAGCTGTCTGGAACTTAATGAAGAATTAACCCATATCTCTAAAAAAAAAAAAAAAAAAAAAAAAAAAAAAAAAAATTATAATAATAATAATAATAATAAAAATAAAAAAAAGGTATTGCACCATCTTTCACATACACAGATTTGCACCCATGAACTGAGCAAACAGCGGGCATGGCTACGAACGGGGAACTATAACACCTTCACCTATAAACACCCAATGCTTGATGAGTACGGGTGCTGACGACAGAGCCCTCCTCAATAATTATGATTGACAGGTGATACTAACTGAGCCATCCGTAGCCAACCAACCTCTCACTCTAAAGTTCTAAACATTCTTGGACGTCACGGCTTGTTGGAGGAGCAGGAGTTTAAGGGACCCTGTGTTGTAGTCAGGAAATTGGAGGTAAATGAGTCCTTCAAATATTGCCACGAAACACCACCTATATGGAAGGGGCTTGTTTCGTGGCATAGTCAGGAGGAATCAGAAGTCTCCAATTTTCATACACGATCACAGGGTCCTTAAAGCGGTGTGACCTTCTCTCTGATTGATCTTGGCTCGCATATCTCCCTAGTCGCGTATCTCCCTAGTCGCATATCTCCCTAGTCGCGTATATCCCTAGTCGCATATCTCCCTAGTCGTATATCTCCCTAGTCGCGTATCTCCCTAGGCCACACGTAACGCTCTAATTAACAGCACTCGTCCTCATTTAAATATTTCCAATAAATTCTTTCCTTATAAAAAAATCTGTGCCAGGATGATTTAATTTTCGTATATATATATTCCGTGTTTGCGTGTGTCCCATCTGTTAATTCTCTCTTCGTCGTCTTTTTGTAACTACATTTTTCTTTACTATAGTTTGTGGTTCATTCTGGTCTTCATGTCACTATTTCCCAGTCACACTACACTACAGTTTACATCCCTTCCCAATCACTCATCATTCCTTGTTTTCCTTGTGTTCCTTCCCTATCACAACGATTGCTCCTTATTCCCCCCACCACCACCACCACCACTTTTCCCTACTTTTTTCCCCACCCTCCTCCTCCTCTCATTTCACCTTTTTTTCCTTTCTCATTCACAGCACTTTTACTTTCCTTCACCACATCTCCTCTTCCTCCCCAATTTTTTCCCCTCTCTCAAATCCTCACCTCTTTCATCCCCTCTTCTTGACTACCTCCCTCTTCCTCCCCAATTTTTTCCCCTCTTTCAAATCCTTACCACTTTCATCCACACCCTCTTCTTGACTACCTCCCTCTTCCTCCCCAATTTTTTCCCCCTCTTTCAAATCCTTACCACTTTCATCCACACCCTCTTCTTGACTACCTCCCTCTTCCTCCCCAATTTTTTCCCCTCTCTCAAATCTTCACCACTTTCATCCACACCCTCTTCTTGACTACCTCCCTCTTCCTCCCCAATTTTGTTCCCTCTTTCAAATCCTTACCACTTTCATCCTCACCCTCTTCTTGGCCACCACCCACGCCTGCACACACACACACACACCCTGAGCCAGACACTTTGCTCAGCGTTATATTTCATGAGGGTCTGGTTGGCTGGTTGGTTGCAAGGAGGACCCACTGAGACGAGACAACCACACCAGACACATAGGTATTGTTTGTGTGTGTGTGTGTGTGTGTGTGTGTGTGTGTGTGTGTGTGTGTGTGTGTGTGTGTGTGTGAGAGAGAGAGAGAGAGAGAGAGAGAGAGATAGATAGTTTACCATTTGTATGTCTACTGTGTGTATTTTTTCTCGTGACTAATTAAAGACATACCATTTTTGCTTGTTTGTGTAGCGTTGTATGTTGTATATATGTGTTAATTGCGCGTGTGTATTTTCCTTGGAGGGTGTGTACGGGGTTGTGTATTTATGGAAGGAAATTTATTAGTAGAGAGTGACGCCTTTAACTCGTAAATATTTAAAACATGAATTAAGTCTAGTGTTGTTGTCGTCGTTGTTGTTGTTGTTGTTGTTGTTGTTGTTTTTGTTGTTTGTGTCATGTAGTACGTAAATTTAGCTGAGTTCCTACATAATCCTACACTCGTATTAAACAACAACCAAATTGGGACAACACGTAACTGGAGCATGAGTCAGAAGGAAGATAAATAGATGTAGGGAACGAATGAGGCCTGGGGAGAGGACACACACACACACACACCCACATACATACATACACACACAGGCGCACACACAGATAGCTTACACACACACAGGCACACACACAGGCAACGCTTACCGACACACACACAGGCACAAACTCACACACACACACACACACACACACACACACACACACACACACACACACACACACACACACAGGCACAAACTCACACACACACACACACACACTCACAGATAGCTTACACACACACACACACACACACACACACACACACACAGAGTAGTAGTAGTAGTAGGGCCCACAGGACAAGTCGAGTGGAGGGGGACGGATGTTGGCTGTACCGCCTTAAGTTATTTACTGCCACACTACTCGTCCGTCTGTTAGAGTAGCGTAGCAGTTGTTGTCTCCTCTTCTCTTTGCTTCATTTACTCACACCATTACACTTACTCTACTTTAAACCTACTCTACTTCACGCTTACTTTACTCTACTTTAAACCTACCTTACTTTACTCTTACTTTACTTCACACTCACTGCTTCATTCACTCACTCCATTACATTTACTTTACTTTAATTAAACTTACTCTACTTCACACTTACTTTACTTCACACTTACTTTACTTCACACTTACTCTACTTCACACTTAATCTACTTCATACTTACTCTACTTCACACTTAATCTACTTCACATTTCCATATAGGTGATGTTTGGTGGCAATATTTGAAGGACTCGTTTACCTCCAATTTCCTGCCCACATCACAAGGTCCCTTAATTAAAATACACTTCTCTCTCATATTTACTACTCATTTCTGACTCATACATACATACATTCATTCAGCTTTCTTTTCGCCATCACTTATTCCTTTGCCGTTTTCTCCTTTCTTTGCCTTCTCCTCCTTTCTTTGCTGTCTCCTCCTTTCTTTATCGTCTCCTCCTTTCTTTGCCGTCACCTCCTTTCTTTGCCGTCTCCTACTTTCTTTGCTGTCTCCTCCTTTCTTTGCCGTCTCCTCCTTTCTTTGCCGTCTCTTCCTTTCTTTGCCGTCTCCTCCTTTCTTTGCCGTCTCTTCCTTTCTTTATCGTCACCTCCTTTCTTTGCCGTCTCCTCCTTTCTTTTACCGTCTCCTCCTTTCTTTGCCGTCTCCTCCTTTCTTTGCCGTCTCCTCCTTTCTTTGCCGTCACCTCCTTTCTTTGCCGTCTCCTCCTTTCTTTGCCGTCTCCTCCTTTCTTTGTCGTCTCCTCCTTTCTTTGCCGTCTCCTCCTTTCTTTGCCGTCTCCTCCTTTCTTTGCCGTCTCCTCCTTTCTTTGCCTTCTCCTCCTTTCTTTATCGTCACCTCCTTTCTTTGCCGTCTCCTCCTTTCTTTGCCGTCTCCTCCTTTCTTTGCCGTCTCCTCCTTTCTTTATCGTCTCCTCCTTTCTTTATCGTCTCCTCCTTTCTTTGTCGTCTCCTCCTTTCTTTATCGTCTCCTCCTTTCTTTATCGTCTCCTCCTTTCTTTATCGTCTCCTCCTTTCTTCGCCATCACTCATTCCTTTGCCGTTTTCTCCTTTCTTTGCCTTCTCCTCCTTTCTTTATCGTCTCCTCCTTTCTTTGCCGTCTCCTCCTTTCTTTGCCGTCTCCTCCTTTCTTTGCCGTCACCTCCTTTCTTTATCGTCTCCTCCTTTCTAATTTCTATACTCTATTTCACCACACCACAAAATTGGCTGTTCAGATTAGGTATGAAATGGGTAACAATTCGTCATTAACTAATTCGTGTTCAGTTAGTTATCTTTGTAGTTCATGATCTTCTTTGAATGAATATGATGTTAATATTTGCTTGCTTATAAATTACTAGCAATGCATATGAAGCACATTAAGAATAAAAAATAAAAATAAATCACTATTCACGTTATTCCTTCACGTTTTTACTCATTTATTACCGAAATGTGTTTACGTAAGAAAAGACGTTTAGGGTATATGATAGAAAGATAAAAATGGTCTTCCTCATTAGGAGAAAACTTTCCACTTTATATCACTGCTGGTACCCCGTAATTACGACATTCTTTGTTTGTTTAGTATCTGAGATGTTTACAGTAAAGAGGGTTGTGGAAAGGAGGTTGGACCGACGAAAGACAAATTTGACACTTACACACACTAAGATGGTCTGCATGTAAACACCCACTTGAGACCGACGCCCCACCTCCCTCCCTCCCTTCCCTCGAGTCCTCTCAGGTTTCCCATCGGGGCCAGAGAGAACCCACGACCTCCCAGTATTTTAAGACGCCCCGAAGGATTGTCTCGCCTCTAGTGTGTGTGGGGAAGAAATTGTGGAACGTCTGCAAACCTTCTCGACTTTGTGTTATTGTCTCTGGCGGTCAGGGACGTTGGTGTTGGCCTGAGAGGAAAGAAAAATGTTGCATTGCAGTATTTTCTTACTGCCTGGGTGCATCCCGTCAAGTTGTTAAGGGTGTTGGCAAGACTGCAGGGTCCCTGTTGTCTGCTCTGTATATATCAGTGTCCGTGATTTTTCCTGTTAAGTAAAATTCGCACGCCGTCTGCTTAAATAATGTTAGTGCCGTCAAAAACGTGGAGCGTAGTAGTGTGACGAGTGGCTTGGCTTTGTTTTATTTTGAAGATGAACATTTTAGTAACATGAGCATTATAATAAAACACTCAAAGTTAAATTCGATGTTTTGTGGAAGGTAAAGTCCACGTGCCATAACATCGCTGGTATGTCTTTGTTATGTTATTAAGTCTGCACGAACGTCTGCATGGGGGAGGTTAATGGAACTCATGAAGAAAGAGCAGATCCTATTGTATATGATTTACCAAAGAGAAAAATTCGTCATGTCAGAATGTGAGAGAGATAACATGGAAGGACTATGAAGGAGCAGATGTGTAGGTCTATAGAGGCTCGGAGGAAGGAAGGAGAGGGAAGGGAAGGGGGGAGGGAAGGGGGAAGGATTGAGAGCGTTCAGAGTCGGAGCAACTCATTAGGCTCAGAGGCTCCCGTCCCCTCCCCTCCTGAGACGCTTTGTGGACCGCAGCCCATTCATCCTCTCAGCCTCCCTCAACTCATAATTGGATTACTACTCCATTAAAAGTTGATCTAATAACTAGGGCCTTCAGGGGCGAGGTAAACAAGTGAGGTAAAAGCATCTGGGATCCTGAGTGGGCACACTATGGCAGGGATAAATATCTCAACAGTATGTGAAGGAAGTATGACGAGGTGCTCAGTAAAACGTAGCAGTGCGGTTGACAATATTCAGAAAAAAATAATACAAGGCAGTCCATTTCATTCACTTCACCCCCAACAACAACAACAACAACAACAACAACAACCGTCTCCCTCCACCATGATACAGTGAGTGATTTCCGAAAACTTTTAACGAACTGTCTGATGTATTTGCTTGTTTTTTTTTTCACAGTGGACTTTGAGGTTTTGTGTGTGTGTGTGTGTGTGTTTTTTTTTTTTTTTTTTTTTTTTTAACTATTCCTTTGTGTATGCATTTGGATTGAGGTGCGTGTTTGTATCCTGTAGGTAGCTTGCTTTACACTGTGTCGCGTGAGGGTTGGAGCCGGCAACTGTGCATGAGGCTCTCTTTGTGCATTACCTCCACACCGGGATGCAGTATAACAATGTCTCTCATGGTACAGGGAAACTAGGGTATTTTTTGTTCTGTTTTCGAAGTTCATGTTATCATGGTATACTTCTGGGTACATTATAGAGCCCCTTGATTCCTCCAAAGTTACATTAGAGCGCCTTGATTCCTCCAAAGTATGCCAGGAAACACGACCATCTGATTAACAAAAATAATGGGGGCCTGTTTTTTGGAATAGTTTGGAGGAATATGTTGCTTGAGATTTACCAACACTATACTACGCCCATAAATAAGCTGACCGACCTACTTGATCAAACCCAACCTATATAAGCTGTGACAGGCTTACCTTATACAGATCCTTGCCTTACAATAGATCCTTGAGTAATGAGTGACTTGGGAACAAAGCCTCATGGTGCACGCTCATCCACTCTCGCTCATGTTTCGAAATGCGGGTATCGTGTGGCCTCTATATCCTGAAGGTTGGTGCTCCCCGGACACAGGACACGCGAGGTCTGGCCAAAAACACTCCTGCCTTGTAATAATATGAAAACTTGAGGCTGCGAGGTGCACGGGGCCACTTTGATATAATTGTCGAGACAGAGGCATCAAAAGGAATACGACACACCCACCACCATCCATCATGCTCAAAGTTTACCAGCGCCAGGGACTGAATTCCACATAATTTGCCGCTCGTGTCCTCTCGCCTTCTAATTCGTGAGGTTTGGGTGGTGGGTAAACTGAGGTGAGTGAGGTCTTGACGGAAGGCTGAGTATACTGCACTACCTCATTCACTTTGAACCTCAAGTTAAAGGTTTTCACTGGGATCCTGTTGTGTTCTTTCCTGGGATACACAACATGCTGGGGGTCCGTCTCTGTCCTTTATAGTAATGTACACTCGTGATACATAATTTCTGACCAGAGTGTGAGGAGCAGAAAGCTTCGAATCGCCTGCTATTGCTCATTTCCCCACCCAGTACACATATAGAGGCTGAGTTCGAATGCAGGGTATGTGTGTGTGTGGTGCCTGCCGTTCATCTCTGGTCAAGGATTATGTATCACGAGTGTACACGGGGAGGAAAACCTTTGTGCTCCAATCAAGTCGGTCGGTTGTGGAGCTTAATTAATCCTTCCATATTAATTATACTCTAAAGTCACAGTGATTATTCCCAAGTAAGAGTGCAAAGTTAGTTTTGACCTACCGTTCTTGATTCTGCCAAAACGAAGACTGACATAGACATACAGACATGACATGAGTAAAAGACCTTGCATCACTCACTGGGTAATATAAGCCATTCAAACTGGTAACCATGTTTTTTCTTTCATTCGTCTTGTGTGGGTACGACAGACAGACAGACAGACAGACAGACACGGCCCCAGGGTTGACAGGGACAGGAGCAGCGAGGGAGTGAGTGATGGACATGGAAGGGGGCGCTAGCTCTCTCTCTCTCTCAACACACACACACACACACACACACACACACACACACACACACACACACACACACACACACACACACATTCTCTCTCTCTCTCTCTCTCTCTCTCTCACACACACACACACACACACATACACACACACACACACACACACACACACACACCCACACACACACAAGATTGCACACTTAATTAGATTCTTGGTTTTGTCGGTGTGGGTGTTCCTCTCCCTCTTTCGCTTCGTTAGTTTCCTCCCTCGCTCGCTTTTATCTCCGGCTACTGCAGGTGGGGTGAGTCTTTGTCCTGGCACCCACCCACCTTCCTTGATACATAGTTTTTCCGGCATTTCATTATTGTCTCGCTGCATTTGTCAGGATTCGCTTTTATTTAAATTATTTGTTGTACATACTCCTTGGCGACGACGAGCGAAAGGAGCGAGGGATGGGTACCTACGGGGTCTCCAGATTGATTATATAAATTGGGTTCGAATCGCCTTATGTAAACGATTGGTATTATATTTGTGAAGGATTAGGAATGCATGTGATTTAAAATGTGTTTGTGTTTGTTGAAAGCGCTCCATTCCAATATTGAGTAACATTCTTGTGATGCCGAATAATTATGTTGACAAAGGGAATAAGAGTGTAATTTCGGGTTGGTGTTGATATGATTAGAGTAGTACCGGGTAGCTGTTAATTGTGTGCGTCTGAGTTAGCGGCCAGTGGATTGTAGAAAATAACTTGGAAGGTTTTGCTAATTCTGGTCTACATTGTTTTGGAATCTGACGAAGTTGTTGTGTTTCCCCAATTCCCTTCTTATCAAAGTAATTGGTAAAGTATCAAAGAAATGGATTATAACAATTTAGGATAAAGAAATTTGTTATCGTTTTACCTAGAGTTGAGTATCTGCTGGTGTTTAAGACCATTCATTTATCCCAAGGCACAAGACAGTAAAGATTTTGTCCGAATAGTAAATTGATTTCCTATTGCCCTGGACAGTTGTACCCACTTACCATGTACGATCTTTCACACAGAGAGGAACCCAGAACTAACATACTATACGCTCTTCACTTGGGTGTTTGGTATCCTTTACGTTCTTTGGTGAATATACACGTGAATTGTTTGGGATCTGTTACGTTCTTTGGTGAATGTACACGAGAATTGTTTGGGATCCGATACGTTCTTTGGTGAATATACACGTGAATTGTTTGGGTGTTTGGGATCTGTTACGTTCTTTGGTGAATATACACGTGAGTTGTTTTTGTCAGATCCCACATCGTCACAACACACACAGCCCACCCCAACACAAATGCATAAAATCTCTTTAGTTTATCACATCGCGGCCTTTTATATTTACATTTCCCTCGTTCAGGTTGTCTGTCTGCAGGAATGGTTTGATGTCTGGGGTGAAAAAGGTCCCCCCCAGTGCAACCCAATAACCTGCCTCTGCATGAACCTTTTATTGTCCGTTTGGAGTGCATGACGAGCCATTGAGAGGAACGAATTGCTGCATGGTGGTCGCATGGAGGGACGAGGGAGTGAGCGAGGGGGAACGAGGGAGTATAGAGAGGGATGGAAAAGTGTGGAGAGAGGGAGTGAGTGTGGAGAGAACGAGGGAGTATAGAGGGGGATGGAAAAGTGTGGAAGGATGGAAAAGTGTGAAGAGAACGAGGGATTATGGAGGGATGGAAAAGTGTAGAGCGTCGGAGAAGTGTGGAGGAACGGAGAAATGTGGAGGGAGTAGGAAGTGTGGAGGGAACGAGGGAGTATAGAGGGATGGAAAAGTGTAGAGCGTCGGAGAAGTGTGGAGGAACGGAGAAATGTGGAGGGAGTAGGAAGTGTGGAGGGAACGAGGGAGTGTAGAGGGATGGAAAAGTGTGGAGAGTCGGAGAAATGTGGAGGGACGGAGAAGTGTAGAGGGACGGAGAAGTGTATAGAGGGACGAAGAAGTGAAGAAGGAAGGGATATTATGGAGAGACGGGGCTTCCTCTGCTGACCACACCATGATTGGGATAATTTGGCTGGACAGGAGGGGATGTAAGAATGGAAGACAGAGATCAGCTTACATCATTCATGCTACAATTTCTCTCTATCTTCGTATTCACCCACTACACCTTATTCACCTTCCCTCCTTGACCTTATACCCTCGATAAAAGAAACATATTAAGAGGGAGAGGAAATGTGAGGTATAGATGTTTTCGGAGAGTGTGAGAGGAGAGCTGAGGAAATGATGTATTGAGGGAGAAAAGAGGAAAGTAAAGAGATATTGAGAGGGAGAGAAATGAAGTATGGGAGAAATGGATGGGTGGAATGTGAAATAGGAAGAGTGATAGTTAAATGTAGAGACAGCGAGAGACTAATGAAGATGAGTTATAAGAGAGGGTAAGACAAAATTGTACCGTGAAATATTTCCACTTCCGTCAATGTATAGCAAATTTGATCCCTGTAGCAAGAATCCGTAGAATCCAAAATATACCGTACAGACATGATTCACAGTCGCTCGTCCAGGCAAGATCTTTTCATCAGCTGAGATAGAAACCTTCACCCTTGCCAGCCAACCAGCCAGCAATTCATGGATATAACCTGAGTGATTGTGACTAGTTACGACGCCTTATCGTGAAGAATTGGCAACCCATCAGCATCGAGTGAGTCCCTTTACTTAGCGAGAGTGGGAGCCAACTTTATTTGTCGTCCCCCTGTTCTCATATCTAACCTGAGTGGGCAGGGGTTGGAGTGATACAGAGAGGAGTGAGTGAGGGCAGCAGCTACATGGGAGTTCCAGGGAGGCAGAGCTGGGAAAAAGGGGAGGAAAACGTAGGGAGGAGGGGGGGAGGAAAGGGAGAAAGGTAGAGGGAAGAAGTGGTATAAAACTGTCTTAGATGTACTTCAGTGAATTCCTTGTAATAATTATCTATACGTATGTCACCACCAATCGTCGACACTAAAACCAATTAAATCTTTAGTGTTTTCCATCTTTCCTATTCTGTTTATCATTATGGTACCATTTTCTTCTTTTGGTCTCGCTCCAAAACTCTTTCTTTCTCATTTGCTCTCTCTCCCTTTTCACCCTATGTTCCCTTCCGTCCCTTCCCATGGCTTTTTCCCTCGATTTTCCTCTCGTGCAATCTTTTCGTATTTTCTCCCTTCTCTCTCTTCCCTCGCGTTATGGAGACAAGGCAAGAAGGCAATGAGTTAATCAGAGCAGCGTCCCATCCGCCCCAACACACACCACCTCTCCAGTTAAGTACATCATATTCTAGGGGTTCCTGTACTGACGTTCGGTTGCCCACTGCAGTACCATATTGTTTATTTCCTCTACTGATATTTAACCTCGCTCCAATCGTGTTTTATTTTGCCACATAAACGTCAACCTAGTTCACATTTTGCCTCGAGTCTCATCCTGATTTGGTATTCTTGTTTAGTAATAGCATAATTTTTGAGTAAGTGTTTTTGAGTAACATGCAATAAAAATTTAACTCTCGGTCAGTGTTTGAAAGATCCATCAGACATTCATCCAACAACATGCACGAAGAACCATGAAGGTAAACAAGCAATCTTCAAACAAAAGCAATATATTTCGTTCCCTTGTGTCCCCTTCAGACATCTGTAATGTGGCCCTATTTTGCTCCTTGATTGGGTAAATTTAAACTCGTTACAACTGTCTGTGTTACACCCAGCTGGCCACTGCTCTATGACCCTAGTAGTGTGACCCTCTGCCTCATACAACTACTTTCAGGATCCAGGTGCAGTTCAGGGCCGACGAAGGGTCTCATTTGCAAGCTTAATTAAAATGTAAATACAGTTTTATAATTACGTTGTTTTGGTGCAGAGGATTAATTTCATGTCAATACAACCTTTATTATGAAGAAATATTAAAGTCGAAGCATTGCACGCATGAAAGATATTGGGATCATAATGTTTATTGATGGTTTGTAAACCTGACATGTCAATAGTATATATATGGGGGGAATCTTATTGTGTTCAGAGACTTACACCGCTAAGAAACTTTGTATGAATTGTTAGTTCCTCTTGACATACCAAAAGCAGTCAGAGGCTCGACAAATATGGTCACTCGAAAAGGAATCGTACATCTGGTGATATTTTCGTGAAGGAGAGTCGAAACAAACTTTAAAAGATTGTCATGGTGAACTGAACTACCACTTGCGGCAAAACATCCACCTCGGGCACAATATGAATAAAAAAAATTGTAAGGAAAGAAAACTCCTGTCTCCATTGCTAACATAATTATAACAACCTCTACAATGACCATTCACCACCACCAACACTACTACCACCTTCACTACTACGGCATAATCTCACACCTACAGTCCACTAAACTACACAGCAGTAGCACCCACCGACCGACCCCCTCCCACCTTCCAGCCCTAAGTGACATTAATCCGTGGCCCCAGTGTCCCCCTCCGTTAGCCCCACCACCACCACCAACAATTACACGGACAGAGACCTTTCATTCAGTTAGCGTCGCACAAACACCATCATGGAAGCGATTTACTGCCGCATAATTCAGCACTCTAGGGGGGGAAGGGAGGGGGACACACTCTTACCTGAGCCAGTGTCCTACAATAAGAAAAATACACATGTAAGGACAATCGGAGGGTCGGATTACAGACTGGCGGGTCCACTCTAAGAAATACGGTGTTTTTATTACGGACTCCGACGCCATAAATTCTGTGAGTGGCCTGTGAAGTCCGAATGACACACCACAACTCATGGCGAGGGGAGGGGGGCCGTGTGGGATGTCATGCGTGGTGGCTGTAACTTACCTGGTGACACGAGTATACCTGCCTCTGATATATTTATTCCTTTCAGAACACCGGGTCGGGTTACCACTTGTTCTTACCCCTCGTGTCACAGCTCTCATACCTTAATTTATTTTTCTGTTCTTATTCTTCTTTCCCCGGACGTTTGTATTTTGCGTGGACATTCCTTCCTTCCTATAATCCTTTCGAGACTGCCAAAAACCCCTTTCACCCCTGTTATGTTGGCATCCCCACCTCTCCTGCTGCCTACTGTCGTTCCCTTCTAGCACTGATGACCTCTTTCTCCACACTTACTGCCCTGCTACTCATTCCACCTCTGCTGTCATTTCCCTGTACGTAATGCAAATAGACACTTACTTTTTTCACCCTCCCATTTGTGTAGCTTACTTGTGCGTACTGCCTTCTCCGCAGATGAGTCGGAATGACATCTGACACACCTCTCATTAACTACAACTCTTACTGATAGACCACACACACACACACACACACACACACACACACACACACACACACACACACACACACTCCACCTCACTACAACCACACAGACCAGCACAACGACCTCTTACTAGACATGGGTGTGTGTGTGTGTGTGTGTAGAGAGAGAGTAGGGTAGGACTGGGGCTTCCTTCACCACTATCTCCCGCTGTCCTCCCCACTCAATCCACCACTCCGTCCTCCATCCCGCCCTAATGGCTTAACTGGGACGCAGAACGCTCAGTAAAGATGCCAGCCAGCCATTCAGCCAGCGTTACCAGAGGGTCAGTGTGTGGCTGGGGGCTCCCTTGGCAACCTCGGGGCCTGAACACGAGACGAAAATACCCATAGATACTTTTGACGCCTCTTCTTCGGTCTTGAGTAAATCCCTGTTATTATTTATTCTTCCATTCTTTCCAGATGAATAGGATATCTAGGATTTAGGTGCTATGTATCAGTTTCCATCTTCTAAACCGAGTGTCGAGAAATATGCAATGTGGCAAGATGGCGTGCTAGTCACTTAACAGAAACAGCAATTTACTCACAAGAAAGACAAGGACAAGTCATGAATGAATCTGGAAGTGTCCGTCTCTGCGAAATCTAAATGCATACACTCCTGCCCTTTTTGTATCCTCACGTTTGTGCACTGGTAACACAATTTTCTATAAAGCTCCAGTCAAAAAAAAAAAAAAAAAAAAAAAAAAAAAAAAAAAAAATTACAAAGTCAAAGTTGAAACAAAGTGTCTCCAGATGCAAATATGATAGGAGACATGCACATTTTATATAAATATGGACAGGAAATAATTCACGTTATATTACAGAGATGAAATTCTTGAGACAAGGTATATATTTATGGTCTAGGCAACACCCTCTACTAAATCCGTTTCCAAACCTTACCTGACTATTCCCCCTGGCAGGCACACCGTCAATAATGTACTGGCTGTTTATATAAGTACCATTTTATACTTGCCATAATATTTATTGGCTTTCCTTATAAAACTAAACCTTAAGAGATCACACCGCCCGCCACCCTCACATCCTCAAGGGAACCACAGTATACACAGGGATAGTAGACTTTAGGTACATACATACATTAGAGTGCCTTGATTCCTCCAAACTATGCCAGGAAACAGGACCAGAATAACGAAACAAATGGTGGCGTGTTGCTTGGAATACTTTGATGGACTCGGGTACTCCAAATATAACAACAGTAAATTACCCCCAAGCATGAGAAACTTCGAAATAATGCTTAATGTTTATTGTCACATAGATTGGTACAGTACAATCAATAGAGTCCAATCCTGTTAGAAGTTCTACAATACAATATTCCAACTCCTCTCATTTCATATTAAAAGCACACAAGGTTCGTAAAAATAATAAAATACAGATAAAGTTAGTAAGAGAATTTTACTGGTACGAAAGTGGAGATAATATATAGACACCCAAACCATGTAACCCTCCTCTCGTTTCATATTAAAAGCACACGAGGTTCTTAAAAATATCAAAATACAAATAATAGAATACAGATAAAGCTACTAAGGGAATTTTTACTGGTACGAAAGTGGAGATGAGTATAGACAATTAATAAACCATGTAACCAAAGAGGACCACGCCTCACCATTACACAGGAATCAACGCAAACTTTGGTGTGGTACCTGATTATTATCCTCTTATTGTTCGCATAAAATTCACGAGACATTATATTTACTACACTCGAGGTGGTTTAAGCTTACGTTGTTGGGTGTTCACTCTTGGATGTGTCTCTTGTAAATGTACAGTCGAGGTCAAATATAATCATCTATATAGGGGTAACTCACATAAGGGTTTGACAGCTTCCCTCTGTTCCTTAGCTGATAAACTTTCCAATAAATAGGTTAACTTCCATCTTTTTATTTAATACAAGCAGTTAAGCACTACTTAAAACAATAACATCACATGTGAACGTGAAAACATTAGACAGTAAATTGTTTGAGATACCCATATGTAGATGATTATTATTAACCACGACTGTACTCTTTAAAAAAATCTTGTCCTCTCTCCCGTCTAATGGTGAACTATTAAAATTCTCTAGGGACAGATATAAACACAAGTAAGTGCCTTTAAGAGTACTTGAATATCAGGGTTCGTTTTCAATAATATCTAATTCACGACACAACAATATCTAATTCACGACACTATTATTAAACGTCAGAAATGAAAGTCCAACAGGAATGGCGAGATGATTTTTTGAAGGTGATGGATGGATCGCTCAAGGACGTCAATTGTCTCATTCTGCTCTTCACTAACTCGTGCCTTTAGTGACTCTGAAATACTAGGCTGAAAAATGTATATCCAATACATTATCTGTTCCTGTTGTACCAAAATGTAAATAAAACTCTACTGCTGTGTTCAAAGTATAAAGTGGAAGAGTAATGTACGTTTACAAATTTATTATAATCAATATAATATCAAATGTGGTATTTTGGGTGATGACACGCATCTCGAATCTGAACGAAGCAAAGCAAACCCAAGGACCAGGACGAAGGAAAATATTGGTGGTGTGTGATACATCCTCAAGGCAGCCAGACAAAATGTTAGAGGGGAGAGAGGGTAGAGGGACCACACGCTCTCCACACCACACCAAGTGACTGAGGTAGTCTCTGGCTCAGTGTGCCTGGGAAGTGTGTCGAGGGAGGGTGTGTTGCCGTCGCTCCTCGGGTGGAAGTGTAAGGGTGGCGAGGCTGTAGTGAAGGGATGATATCATTGAAGTTTATTATTTGTCAGACAATAGCATTGTGTTGACACATTTGCTACATGTCTGGTGGTGACTTTTTTTACGCGTTGTTCAATTTTTAGTTGCTGATTTATTGTCATAAACTGGGAAACTTTTCATACGATTGAAAACATAACTAAAGGACCATGTGTGAAGTCAACCAAAGGTGTTTAAAATTACTCATGACTGTCAAAGTGATATAAACTCATACATCCCAGGGCAGACAGTGGTGGTGGCAAGGAACAACGTGTGAAAATATTATGAAAAGACAATTAGGTTTAGTTTTAGCGTTGAACATACCGTGTCAGCGCGCCCGACAACTTCAGTCCAGTTACGAAAAGTACTTGATTTTAGAGATTTATTTTAAACAGGTATAAAAAATGTACTGGCCTGGTAAATTCAAATAAACCCAATGAAACATTTGTCGATAACCAAAAATGACTGCAGTACAATTTAGCATTTAGTGCCGTTTATCTGTTATCCCTTAGGAAAAACTTGATTTTTTTTTTTTTTTTACCAAATATTACATGGTGAAAATGACAGTGACAATCCCATGTTTACCGCACTATACATTTACATACCGGTAGTTGAAATCTTCCAGGCCAAGTGACCTTGAAGATAGCACACAATCCAGGCTCACACTAACGAATCCTTACGATTGTGATATGTATGTTATTACACACACACACAGACAGACTCTCTCTCTCTCTCTCTCTCTCTCTCTCTGGATTTTGGAGCGGAGCAAAAAATGTGTGGGAGTGATGTGAGCTTTTAATGACGCGGCTGAGATGACGGCTATATGAACCTAAAGGGGCTGAGAATAATAGGTGGTCGAGATAAAGTGGAGAACCCGCCTCTTAATGCCTTGATAACGTTAGATGGAGATGTTGATAGTCGAGGTTGGGGGAGAAGATACGAAGATAACAAACAGCTGGTATAAATTGAGATAATGAATGGAAGAGGAATAACGTACGGTAAGTATAAGGAAAGAGGAATCCTAAAAGAAGTTTGTAAAGATAAATGACGAAAAAAAGAGAAGGGATCACTTGTATTACAGAGTTAATTAATGAACCTTTTCGAACCAGATATTTCGGTAATTCTGGATCTTGATGTGTATTGCGTAAACCTAAATATCTGCGTATGAATTTTACCAAAGAAAATGAATGTTATGACTGAAGGGGTTGTGACATTACAATAGGTAGGTAACTGCTCTGAATATTACTTACTAACCGAGGAAACACTTCTGGATGTAAAGAAAGTAATGAGCAGAAGCTAATTTATTATGCCTCATACAAACTAGGATAATAATACTGTACTTAATTTTTGTTTTCTCCAATTCATTAATTTTGTTTTGCTTCAAAGTCCTTCGAAGCCTTAGTTATTATTGTTGTTGTTGAAGTTCCTCAAGCTGTCTGGCCGAGCAGCCCTGTCGAATCCTTAATTGATCACCGCAACATTACGATTTCATTCCACTTTTTATATACCATCCCATTCTAGCAGTTGTTCACGCTAGTCCAACAACTGTTAATCCAGTCATTAGGTACGTATCCGGGTAAACACGTCCCTTAAATCATTCGGGTTGGTGGAGTCTGAACCACTAATGAACAGAAATTGCCAACAGGAAGGAGTAAATCTCATCTGTAGTGTAAAGTGATTGTAACTCGTGACCCCCGACAGATGGCAGGACAGAGAGGGATGAGTGAAAGGCAGGCAGGGAGGCTGGAAAAGGATGGGTAGACGAAGGGTTAGGGTGGATGGATAGGGAGGCTGGAAAAGGATGGGTAGGGTAGACGAGGGGTTAGGGTGAATGGATAGGGAGGCTGGAAAAGGATGGGTAGGCTAGACGAGGGGTTAGGGCGGCTGGAAAAGGATGGGTAGGCTAGACGAGGGGTTAGGGTGAATGGATAGGGAGGCCTGACTGTGTATGGATAAATATAGTAATGACTAATGAGGGTTCGTGTGGATAGAAAAATTAGTGACAAGTGGATGGAGGGAAATCTGGAAGTGGATTCTGTACTTAATTAAAGGGAGGTTAGGGATGAGTGGGTTGTGACGAAGCTGGAATGGATAGATAAATATAGATATAAAGTTACAGCTGCTGGATAGAAGGAGGATGATCATGGAGAGAGAGAGAGAGAGAGAGAAAGGAGTGACTGGAAGGGAGCGTAAGACTGGATACCTTACATGATAGGCTGGGATTAGTTGGCTATGAAAGGAGAATCCCCGGATGTGGACTGCAATCAAGGTCTAAGTGGATGGGTGGATTGTTGGTGCAGATGGATGGCAGATTGGATACTGATGAGGCTAGACAGAGATATGAACAAATCAAGGTAAAAAAAAAAAAAGATTATACATATATAGACGGTACGAGATGATCTGGGAAATTAAATATATGTCTGGGAAAAATGATAAGAAGTTGTAGAAGAGAGATTCACAGCGTCCCTATGTGAAGGTAATGTCCTAAACAAAAACGGCTATTAAAGATGTAGCCTATAGGAAACGGTCATGTTGACATATATTAGATAGAAGTCGTGAGGCAGGGGATATGGTAAGAGGAGAATGAAAGGTGAGAAGTGTCAGGAGAATAGGTATATAGGAGACTGAGGAAACACAAAATGAGAGAGAACATAGAGAAATATATATTCTCAATTTTGTGAGGAGATTTTCAATTTTGTAAGGGAGGGTATGTAAATGGATTTTAGAGAGGGTGACAGGAGGAGAGAAGAGGGCTGGAGGAAAAAAGAGAGCGAGAGAAGGTAAGAAGTTTATATGGAAGAGAGAGATTGAGGGTAGCGTAGTAGAGGGATAAATTAGGATAAAGGTGTCTTGGAGAGAGGGAGGGAGAGCCAGTGTATGCTAGGGAGAGAGGAGTGTTTAGTTGTTGTTGTATGTGAGAAGGGGAGAGAAGAGGATAGAGGAATAAATTGATAGGGGAAGGGAAAAAGCTTAAGTAAAAAGTAGCTTACAGAAGAATAGAAATATGTTGGAAAGTGAGAGAGAGAAAATAGTGTGAATGGAGCTTGAGTGAGAAAGAAAGAGTCAGTAGCCTAGTGGGAGTGTATAGGTGTGTGTGAGAGAGAGAGATACTTGAGGAGCTTGAGAGAGAAAGAGTAAGTTGTGGGAGTGTATGGGTGTGAGAGAGAGAGAGAGAGAGAGATACGTGAGGAGCTTGAGAGAGAAAGAGTAAGTTGTGAGAGTGTATAGGTGTGCGTGAGAGAGAGAGAGAGAGAGAGAGAGGGGAGGGGAGAGGAGAGAGAGAGAGAGAGAGATAGATACGTGAGGCCTTAACACAACATCTCTCTCACAGAACTTCTCGACCACTTCATCTCCCTCTTCTCTACCCCTAACTATCTACCTACAGTATTTGCCTCTTCTCATCATCTTTCCCCTCGAGGTACTACTTACACCTTAACGTACAACTCTGGTATTGATGGGACAGTGGTTTAATCTGTGACAAATGGTGAATATTCTACTAGGACAATTTCGAGGTGGTGCACATTTTTTCCTACACATCCAAAATCCAAGTACCGTTCTCCTTGTTAGAAAGAGCAATAATCGTCAGAATAAACACAAGGAAAATCTAAGTGTAGTATAACTTTAGCTTGTAACTTCTTTTCGCGATCTCTCTCTCTCTCTCTCTCTCTCTCTCTCTCTCTCTCTCTCTCTCTCTTCGGACCGGTAGCCACCCACGTTGCCAAAAATGATTAGACTACCTATTTGCATAACCTTTGGACTAATACGATGCGACGAAATGAGCTTCCCTGGAACTCTTTAAGACAAGGAGAATCGTGTAAGAGTTTTCCTGATATTTTTTTTTCGAGCAGTACTTTTTTTTACAGGAACTAATCATATTATTATTATTGCTGTTCTTCAAATCGTCGGTAATAAGAAAAATCATCTCTCAACATATTCTTCGCATAGCCGGATATATTGATGTGTAGGTGGGTTGGGTGGGGTAGCCGATGTGGGAGGAATTTGAAGGAGAGTGTGTGCGTGTGTGTGTGTTTTTTTTTTTTTTTTTTTCAGCACGTGAACGTATTTTTGGTGGTGATATTAGAATGGTGTGCGGTTGGGCAGTGTGTGTGTGTGTGTGTA
Organism: Petrolisthes cinctipes; assembly: GCA_033782935.1. Taxonomy (NCBI): domain Eukaryota; kingdom Metazoa; phylum Arthropoda; class Malacostraca; order Decapoda; family Porcellanidae; genus Petrolisthes; species Petrolisthes cinctipes. The sequence continues at coordinate 22,415 of JAWQEG010008657.1, forward strand.
GGTCAGCACGTGAGCGAATTTTTGGTGGTGCGATTAGAATGGTGTGCGGTTGGGCAGTGTTGTGTGTGTGTGTGTGTGTGTGAGTGTGAGTGGGACAGCGGGTGGGGTCGACTTATGAGCTGGCAGAAGAAACAGCCCTGGGTGGGAGGTCCTGGTTGAGTGGGTCATTAGTAAAGGATTGTTAGGGCGGTGGGCAAGGTAATGAGACTTGTTAATTGTTGGCGTGTCACTGTTTCCGCCTCTCTCTCCCTCCCTCCTCCCTCCTCCCTCTCTCCCCCCTCCCTCTCTCTCCCTCCTCCCTCTCCCTCCCTCCTCCCTGTACTTCCGGCTCATCAAGGTACAGTCACGGTCATTAGTCCTGCAACACCTTCCAATGAGATGTCTTCGAAAAATTATCCGAAGCAATAGCTGTTGGTCTCTGCAATATTGGTTCATAAGATTTAATCAAATGGTTCGCTTTTATTCACCAGGTTGCAGGACTTTTGACCATGACTGTACACTCACAATCCAAAATATGTATCCAGGCTTGCTTCGAATGGCCTGATCGAGTATTAATTTAGCGAGCTCAAGCAAATATCAAACAGGATAAGCTTTGTAATTGGTTCACTACTTATGTCAAATGATTCGAAACTTCAACAAGACCTGGATACAAATTTTGGATTTCGAGTGTACCATGTGCATATTCAATTGGTTATGCTTTTTTGTTTTGGGTGTATTGGAGCGCCTTTATTCCTCCAAACTATTCCAGGCAACATTGCTAGCTACCCTTATTTTCGCTTATCTGGTTCTGTTTCCTGGCACACTTTGGAGGAATCAAGGTGTTCCAATGTACCAAAAGTGTAATACCCCCTTAAGCCCTCAATTACTGCTTCACTAATGAGCACATGCATCGCCAAAGTGCACGTGAAGCCAAATATAAACAGATGCGATAATACAGCACCTACTCCCTTGTACAGTTACCTCCAAAAATTTCGAGACACTACCTGCTAAAGTCTAGCAGGTAGTGTCTCGAATTTTTTTGGAGCAACTGTACATACACGGAAAAACATCAGCATTTCTCACACGCACATGTTGTTCTCAGTCACAATAAAAAAAAAAAAATCTTTATGACCGTGTGTACAATTCAACAGTACACAAACTACGGTGATATTTCAAAACCTGATAAGTAATGTGAACTGTATTCTTCGTATTCACTCTTATATGACATTATCTAAAACTAGTGAACTTGAATATGTGACTGTAAACATTCTACAAGGCAAGTTCAATTTAGGACTGTCATATTTATTTATTCCGTCTTACTAATAACCAAGGCTTAATTAATTAGTCATAAACCTTTAGTAAAGTCATTAACGAGCCTCATCTACCCCTTACACTCAGACATCTTTCTAAACCACCTTCACTTTGTCACCCCCATCCCTTCTCCTCGCCTCTCAATACTCCCTTCACCTTGTCACCCCATCCCTTCTTCTCGCCTCTCAAAACTCCCTTCATCTCTCAAAACTCCCTTCACCTTGTCACATCATCCCCTTTTCTTCTCGTCTCTCCAAACTCCCTTCACCTTGTCACCCCTTCCCTTCTTCTCTTCACCTTGTCACCCCTTCCCTTCTTCTCTTCACCTTGTCACCCCTTCCCTTCACCTCTCCAAACTCCCTTCATCTTGTCACCCCTTCCCTTCTCCTTGTCTCTCCCTTCCCTTCTCCCCGTCTCTCCCTTCCCTTCTTCTCCCCGCTACACGCCCCGTCCCACTCAGACACAACTCCGTGTAATAAAATTTTATGGTGAGAACACAGACTTCATGCTTTATTATGCAGCCAGCCAGACGAAGTGGTGAGGTACCGCAGGGGAGGGTGACGAGGGAGTGACTGATGCTGCTTGGTGTTGGGCTAATGGACACTTCAATGCCTACTTTATTCATCACACCTGTTAAATTGTCCACACCTGTCTTCACTAATAACCCTTTGTACGTTTTGCTTGTTGCTTGCCAGTGCCTTTTAACTTACTCACTATATTATTTACCTGTTGTTTTACTCATTTATTCCTGTTATTTCCTGTTTTTCTTTCAAATATAATTTTACTCATCCCTTCATTTACACCAGTTTTTGCTTTATTCATTTACAATTATTCTGTTTGCATTTGTTTTTTGAAATATATGTAGCCTACAGTAAGTGTATGAATATTTCCTCACTCACACTCCTTTACTCTTCCTTCACTCACAACTCGTACCTCACCCCAGCTTATATTTCTTTCTTCACTCGCAGCTACTTTATATTCTTCACAGCACACCAGATTTTTTTTTTATTTAGTTTATTTTGACTCCCACAGAAGTCTGCATTACTCACAGCACCTCATGTTTCCCGGCTCACAACCTTTTCCTGCAATTTTTACTCCTTCGCTCGCCTCCACGTCTCACCTCTTTTCATCATCTTTTACCACACCTCGACCTTCTTTTGTCCATCATCAGCACCAGGCTTTACATCCCTGCCTTCCTCACCACCATCATTCCTTACCCACTTTATGCTCTCATCTCCGTGCCTGACTCACCATGACTCCTGAATCCAGCCCTCACATACACACCACCTATTTTTTCTCTTTAATCCTGTACACAGTTAAAGGACTCCCTAACCTGTAGAGACATAACCTGCTTCCTTAATTAAGTCACCTGAAATGTCTCCCTAACCTGCAGACACATAACCTGCTTCCCTTAGTCACCTTAAATGTCTCCCTAACTTGTAGACTCATAACCTGCTTCCATAAGTCACCTTAAAAGTCTCCCTAACTTGTAGACACATACCTGCTTCCCTAAGTCACCTAAAATGTCTCCTTAATCTATAGACACACAACCTGCTTCCCTAAGTCACCTAAAATGTCTCCTTAATCTATAGACACATAACCTGCTTCCCCAAGTCACCTAAAATGTCTCCTTAATCTATAGACACATAACCTACCTGCTTCCCTATAGTCACCTTCACAGTAACTTCACAGATTCTCTTTCCTTGATGCCATAATGTTAGCAAGTGTGCCTCCTGACTGCCGAGAAAATCAATAGTGCTACAGTACTACCGCTTTAAACGTACACACTCCTCTGGGTTACTGCAAGGTGAAGGAGTAGCCAGGTGTACATAAGGGGGCCAAGGGAGCACGAGAGAAAGAGGGCAGGGGGGCGGTACATAATGGAATAAATGAAGCGTAGGTGGAAGGGGGGGAAGTGAAGCGTTAAAGAAATGGGCAGGGGGGCACAGAAAGAGGGGACATTGGGGGCAAGAAAAGGGGAAAATGAAGGACGATAAAACAAATATTAGGACAACTGAAAGACACAGAGGGAGAGACGAAACAAATGAGGCAAAGAAGAATATGAGGAGACGAGAGTTCATGGAAGGGGTGGACGAGGCCAAAGAGAACACAAACAAAAGGCCAGACACCCAACACCAGCTGAAAGTGCAGATCACCCACCATATTCAAGCCAGGGTAAGCGAGCAAGCGAGCGAGCGAGTGAGTGGGGGGCGAGTCCTACTGATGATGAGTGCCCGTGCTGTTTCGCTGATGATGTGGGTGGAGGGGTGGGAGGGTGGCCATGTTTACACAACCCCGAGCAGCGCTGCATCCACCCGCTCGCTAAAGACACCTCGGCCCTAAGCCCTGGTAATGATAAGCTGCCTTTTGACGTGTTTGCCGTAAATCACTATACGTTAAGGTGTGAGAGTTTTGTTACACTCTGGCTGACTTAAGAGGGTCTAGGCTAGTCTCTTGAGTCAAAATAGAGGGCTCCTGATTTCTCCAAACTATACAAGAGAATATATTCCCTGCTCTTTTACTACTGAAGTAATATGTATCCTGGCATAGCTTGGAGGAACCAGTAACCCTCCAGTTTAACCACAAGAGATTTCCCCCTCAGTGTGCGTGAGGTCTGTGGGAGGCTGTGTTGGCAGATTAGCTGCCTTTGAATAAGGTGGGCATCGTTAGTGGTGTGTGCAGGATGTAGGTACCGAGTTATATTTAGAAGTGATGCAAAATGGTAAAGAGGCAAGGATAGTCATAAGGAAGAAAGGACTGTGTTTGTGAGTGAATGTGATGATTGAAAAACAGCTAAGACAAGGCCATAGGGTAGGCAAGGAAAGATATGTAAGTGAGAGAGAGAGAGAGAGAGAGAGAGAGAGAGAGAGTGTGTGTGTGTGTGTTGTGCTCTGTGGTAAGGATCGGGTTGACGGGCAGGAAGAAAGACACAGGACTGGGTGGCGACCAATACCTGAGACCACCCACTGACAGGGAAACACTTGCCCCTGACATAAGAGCATCTTCCCCACCAGGAGTTTAATTGGCCGTATTTAAACCCCAGATGAAGAATGTGGTTTTCCTGGGTCTCGCTGCCTCTCCTCATAACACACGTCTCGTAACTTCATCTTCCATATCCGTGAGTCGAATATACGTACATGTGCAAATACACATGTGCAAATACACATGTGCAAATACACACATACAAGACATATAAACTCACACACACACACAAGCTGGGTAGCTAGGGTGAGTGAGCCGTCGTGACCACCACCATACGCCATGCAAATAAGCAGAAAGTGGATCCCTGTGAAAGATGACCACCAGAAAACAACATGAGGGAGGCCCAAGGTGTCGAGTGGCTGACTGACTGGCTGCTGCTACTATTACTACTATTACTACTACTACTACTACTACTATTACTACTACTACTACTATTACTACTACTATTACTACTACTACTACTATTACTACCACTACCACTACCACTACCACTACTACATTACTACTAATACTTACTACTACGACTACTACTACTACGACTACGTTTGCTCTCTTTCCACCATTCGTGTTTACCTGATCAGAGACTAACATTAAGGAGATGGGATAATTCCTTCTGGTGAGGTTACCGTTTCATCCTACAGACTAAATCAAGTAAATAAGAATGGGTAGCAGGTTGTTTGAAGTAGTTTGGAGGAATCATTGGCTTCAAATTTTCCAACACTAGGGTCTGTATGGGTATCAATTAATTCACAGCGCGAAACTTTACTAAAAAAAAAAAAAAAAAAAAAAAAAAATCTGAGAAATGCCTTTAGTACGTATAAACAAAAACCTCTTACCTGCCTACGATAGTGATTAAGTGTTTGGTACCTGGGGAGAGTTTGACCCAAGGTAGAGAGGTACGATCTCGTTAGGTCATATTTTTCGGTGAGTGAGTGCACATGCTAACAAATGGCTAGGACCTGTGTGTGTGCGTGTGTGTGTGTGTGTGTGTGTGCTCGTGTGTGTATTCGTGTGCGTTTATATATATATTATGTGTGTGTATTCGTGTGGGTGTATATATATTTTTATGTGTGTGTTTTCATGTGTGTAAGTGTTCGTGTGTGTATTCGTATGTGTGTGTACGTGTTCGTGTATGTATGTAAGTAAGTATGTGTGAGTGTGTGTGTGTGTGTGTGTTCTCTGGTTGGCTGCTTGTGGTTCTCTCCTCACAGCCACCACCTTCATCACTGTACAAATGTTCGTGCCACAGCTCGTTGTAGGGTCTCGACCTTTTCCCCTCCCCCACCACCTCCACTCATCCCTCTCCCTCTCCCCCACCCCCATTCATCCCTCTCCCTCTCCCCCACCACCTCCCCCATTCATCCCTCTCCCCACCTCCCCCATTCATCCCTCTCCCTCTTCCCACCTCCCCCATTCATCCCTCTCCTTCCACCCCACCTCCCCCATTCATCCCTCTCCCTCACCTCCACTCATCCCTCTCCCTCTCCCCCTCCCCCATTCATCCCTCTCCCTCTCCCTAAACCCTAACCCACTTCCACTCATCCTCCCCTCTCCCTCTCCCCCATTCATCCCTCTCCCCCCCCCTCCACCTCCCCCATTCATCCCTCTCCCTCTCCCCTTCCCCCACTCATCCCTCTCCCCCACCTCCACTCATCCCTCTCCCCCCCACCTCCTCCATTCCTCTCCCTCTCCCCCATTCGTCCCTCTCCCCATCCCCCATTCATCCCTCTCCCTCTCCCCGTCCCCCCATTCATCCCTCTCCCCGTCCCCCATTCATCCCTCTCCCTCTCCCTAAACCCACTTACACTCATCCCTCCCTCCCCCTCCCCCATTCATCCCTCTCCCCGTCCCCTATTCATCCCTCTGCCCCCCACCTCCCCCATTCATCCCTCTCCCTTTCCCTATACCCTAAACCCACTTCCACTCATCCCTCCCTCCCTCCCTCTCCTTTACCCTTGCCCGACCACCACACATCCTTCCCTCTCCCTTACCCACGTCCCCTCGTCCCCTCAACCCCCCTCCCTCGTCCCCTCCTCCCCTTAACCCCCTTCCTTAACCCTACCCTACATCCACTCATCCCTCCCTCCCTCTCCCTTACCCTTGCCCGACCACCACTCATCCCTCTCTCCCTCACCCCCGCCCGACCACCACTCATCCTCCCCTCTCCATTATCCCCGTCTTCTCCTCCTCTCATCCCTCTCTCTCTCTCCCATACCCCTGCCCCTTCTCCACTCATCCCTCTCTCTCCCTTATTTCCCTGCCAACCCTCCTTCCCCTACCATTTAGTTCTTCTTTTCTTTTCTATCTCTCATCTTAACCCCTGCCAACCTCTTCACATAAACAATTAGTTATCTCTCTTCCCTGTCTCTTCCTTACCTCTGCCAACCCTTTCTCGATTAAATTTTCTCTCTGTGTGTGTGACTGCACTTGCACCTTAATAACTGACTAGAGTGTGTGTGTCACGAAATAATGGTGTTTTTTGTTGCTTGGAATAGTTTGGAGGAATCAGTTGCTCCAGATTTGCCAACACTGTACTTCCACCTTAATGAATGACTGGAGTGTGTGTGTGTGTGTGTGTGTGTGTGTGAGAGAGAGAGAGAGAGAGTGTGAGAGTGTGTGTGTGTGTGTGTTAGGAGATCATTATCGTGGTGTGGGAATGACAGACAGACAGCCGGGCATTGATTCAGTCGTTCATGCTCCGGTAAACACGTCTTTATTCTCGACACCAGTTACCTGCACTGAGTTTAATGATATAGGTTATAATTATGTTCCGTTTGGTTATAGCTTCACTTCTTTCATTATATATGTGATCTACATTACACACACGCACGTAAACGAAATTATACACACACGCACGCACGCACACGAATTAACACACACACACACACACACACACACACACACACACACACACACACATTTACAGGTTTACACAACGACCATTATGAACACACACTTATACAATATTATATAGTTTACCTCTTTTTTCACTCTTTCACACACACACACACACACACACACACACACACACACACACACACACACACACACACACACACACACACACACACACACTCACTCACACACACACACACACACACACACACACACACACACACACACACACACACACACACACACACACACACACACACACACACACACTCACTCACTCACTCACTCACTCACTCACTCACTCACTCACTCACTCACTCACTCACTCACTCACTCACTCACTCACTCACTCACTCACTCACTCACTCATACACACACACACACTCTCACACACACACACAAAAAAAAAAAATGAATTGCCTCAAAGGGCATTTCGAAGAGGAGCAACTGGCGCAGTGCGAAAACAGACTTCTCTCCTATCAGACCCGAGCTCAATCTAACCTTGCCAAAAATGAAGACAAAAAAAAAGGCACAAAATAAAAGGGAATCGTGTGTTTCGCTGGGAAAGAATTCGAGCCATTCAAGTAGAGGAGTCAAGAAGCTCAGTCCTGCTATTTTTGGGATTTACTCCTGAGCTGAGCCTCTTCTGGTCCACTTCATCTGAAACATTGCGCCTTTTCTCCCGCTTCCTCTTCCTTTTTAATCCTGTCTCTGGAGTGGCTGCTGGTTGATTGATTGTTTGGTTGGCTGGCTGGTTGGTTGGCTGGTTGGTTGGTTGGTTGGTTGGCTGGTTAACAGACTGACTGGTTGGTTGGCTGGCTGGCTGGCTGGCTGGTTGTTTGGTTGGTTGGTTGGCTGGTTAACAGACTGACTGGTTGGTTGGCTGGTTGGTTGACTGACTGACTGACTGACTGACTGGTTGGTTGGCTGACTGGTTGGTTGGCTGACTGGTTGGTTGGTTATATGGTTGGTTATTTGGTTGGCTGGTTGGTTGGTTGGTTATTTGGTTGGTTGGTTGGCTGGCTGGCACTTTATCTTTATCTCTTCTCTCTTTTCGTTCTTCCTCCTCCCACCTCCATCTCAGTAAGCCGAGGTGGGATTCAGTAAGTGAAGGCCGCGGGGAGATGGTGAAATAAGGAAAGCTCCACACTACTCCTCCCCAAATGCTGACTTCAAGTTATATTTCCTCCTCGTTCGTACTATTTCCTCTCCTTTTCTCGAAGTAATTTTCCCTCACGTGTACTTTTCTTTCATTTCGTTTATATTTTCGTTCCTCAATTTTGTTTTTGTTTTTTCCATTTCCCTGATTCCTCCAACTTTATTTTCTTGTCGTGTGACCCTTTTCATCCTTTTACTACTGGAACTAAGTCCCGTAGTTTAAAAAAAATTAAGGGTCCTCACAGGAGGTCTATGAATTCTCCAAACTACTCCCGGGTAACAGATTCCCTATTAGAAATACTGAAGGGTTCTGTGGCCTGGATTATTTTGGAGGATTCATAGAGCTCCAGTAAGGGCCCCTTAATTTTTTTTAAACTACGGGCCTTAGTAAAAGTCTCTTCCTTCTTAAATTACCTCCTCCTGCCTCCCATCTCATCTACCACACTCTTCTCTTCATGTTTCCCCTTCTCCCACATTTGTTTCCTTCCTTCTTCGTTCTAATAAATCTCAACGTCAAGTTATATACTAAAATAAAATAAAAAAATATAAAGTACAGTAAAAGTCTTGTCCATAATTATCGTCCATTTGCAATTATTCACTCTTTCCTTCGATCCTTTCCATTTTTCAATCTTTCTTTCCCTACTTTCCTCTTTATTTTTTTTACTCTTTTCCCTCCCAACTCTCCTCGTCTTTCCTCTTTCCAAAACTTTTATCTCAGACCAAGTTGTCCAGTAGTATTTAATATTTTTGAGTTGCACCTTCATCAAAGCCACTGATACATTTCACGTCCACAGCCCCCGAAACTTCAAAGCTCTTGGCCCCGAGATTAATCTCTTTACTACACACTCTTTTGATACAAACAGATCAAGGACTTAGATGTCTACGGGCTGCGCGAGTTACAACTCTCTCCTCGGAAAACATCCCGGACTGAGGTGTAAATATTTAATAATTTAATTCTCATAAACTCAGTAAGCACCGCGGCAACAAACCCAGAGGATTGATGAAGTGCGAAGCGGACCATTAATCCCCTAGTTACCAGTGATACTGGTTAAATACATTGATAACTTGCTATGCAGTGTTCATTGTAAATTCGTGGTCAGAAATTGTGTCCTAATGCCTTGGCACGATGAATCGTAACTAGCCGAGCTTTGATGATTCAAACAACTGTGTGTTGTTGAGAGACGCACCTTTGTTCGAACCTTCAAAGCTAGGCTGCTTGCTATTCATCTTGCCAGG
>JAWQEG010008658.1:0-7500 GCA_033782935.1 Petrolisthes cinctipes
CTCCCTACCTCTCCCCTTCCCCTCTTCCCTCTCCTCTTTCCCTGTCCCCTCTCCCCTTTCCCTCTTTCCTCTCCTCTTTCCCTGTCCCCTCTCCCCTTCTCTTCTCCCCTTTCATTCTTTCCTCTCCTCCCCTCCCCTCTCCTCTTCCCCTTTCCCCTTTCCCTCTCCCCTTTCCCTCTCCCCTTTCCCTCTCCCCTCTCCTCTCCCCTTTCCCTCTCCCCTCTCCTCTCCCCTTTCCCTCTCCTCTCCTTTCCCTTATTCCCTTGCCCCCCTCCTTCTCCTCCTCTCCCTAACTAACATATCCTTCTCTTCCTCTCCCTAACACATCCTTCTCTTCACTCCTCCTAACACATCCTTATCCTCACTCCTAACACACCCTTCTCTTCCTCTCCCTAACTAACATATCCTTATCCTCCTCTCCCTAACTAACACATCCTTCTCTTCCTCTCACTAACACATCCTTCTCTTCACTCCTCCTAACACATCCTTATCCTCACTCCTCCTAACACATCCTTCCACTCCTAATTTCTGTCCTCCTTTTCCATACCCACCTTTTTCCTTCCATTTTGTCCTTTTTGTTATCTGTTCAATAATTCTTTACCTCTATTGATGTTATTCTAGGTATTGGCCCTCTACTCTCTCTCCACCACTCCCTCCCCCTCTCCCTCACCCTCTCTCTCCACCACTCACTCCCTCACTCTCTCCATCACCCTCTCTCTCCAACACTCACTCCCTCACCCTCTCCCTCCACCACTCACTCCCTCTCCCTCACCCTCTCTCTCCACCACTCCCTCCCTCACCCTCTCCCTCCTCCACTCCCTCACATTCATAGGAATCACCCATTATCTCCCTCACTCTCTTACCCACTTCCTCCTCCACTGCTGCCTCTCAACTTCCTCCCCCACTTCCTTCCGCATTGCCTTCCCCACTAATAACACCTTCACTCCCTCACCCACTCCCTCCTCTGAATAATGGGGCATTATTATCTTGATGAGGTTTTTCTTCATTTCCACATGGCTTTCTTCATTCTCTATCTTCTTTTATTTCATTTATAAATATATATATTTTTAAATTATCGTGTCCTTGTTTTCATTCCCCGCCGTCCGAGCATCCTATTTATTCCCTTGATTTGTTTTCGCCTCATTTTTCTTCATAATCGAATTTTCAAGAACGTACCCATTCCTTCGATTTGTTTTCGTCTCCTATTTCTTCATAATCGAGATGTTCAATGGATGTACTGTTGTCCTTGGGGGGTGTTTTGCACGGCTTTCTTTCGTGGGAATTCTCTGTGTTTTTATATATAACTTCATTGTGTGAAAGGATCGGGGTCGGGTGGTTCCTCTTGCAATTAATTAACGGGGGGGAAATTTTGTGTTGGTAAATCTGGAGCAACTGAATCCTCCAAACTATTTTTCCAAGCAACAGAACACCACCATTATTTTTGCTCTTCTGGTTCTGTTTCCTAGCATACTTCGGAGGAATCATGGCACTCCAATGTAACACAAGAGAATTATCCCCTTATGGGACCCTGTGATGTAGTACAGAAAATTGGAGATAAATGAGGCCTTGAAATATTACCACGAAACACACACACACACACACGCACACACACACGCACACACGCACGCACACACACACACACACACACACACACACACACACACACACACACACACACACACACACACACACACACACACACACACACACACACACACAGACACACACACAGACACACACACAGAGACACAGACACACAGACACACAGACACACAGACACAGACACAGACACAGACACAGACACAGACACAGACACACAGACACAGACACAGACACCCATATACACCTATACACCTATATGGCTGGCAGGTGCTTATTTGTTTCGTGGCATGGTCAGGAGGAATCAGAAGCCACCATACACGCCTCATACACAATCACAGCTGGGTCCTAAATTAAGACGAGATGCTCTTGGTGGCGAAAAATTGGATGGTCTCTGATTCCCCCAAACTATGCCACGAAACAGACACCCTTTTAGTAACATAAAAGTCGTGTGTTTCGTGGCATAATTTGGAGGAATCATTATCCCTTTTTTAATATACCTATAGAAAGAGAATCTCCCATTAATGAGTGCCACCCACGTCTGCCACGAGGTTATGTTATCGATTCAGTTTGTCTGTCTGTCTGTCTGATTACGCAAAAATTTTATGTATGAATATATATGGTTTATTTTTTTTCCAAAGCTTGTGACTAGCAGGTTGACAACAAGAGAGAGGACATTATGGAGTTTGTATACTTTTGGTACATTGGAGTGCCTTGATTCCTAAAGAGTATGTCACCAAACAGGATCAAATGAAAAACAATAATGGTGTTCTGATGCTTGGATGAGTTAGGAGGAATCAATTTGCTCCAGAGGTACAGCCACAATCAAATAACCACCGACACTTTCCTTCCATCGTGCAAATAAATCAGTATCATATCAAAATATAATCATACAACAACACCTTATGTCAACTCAACCCCCTCAATTATTATTATGTTGTCCTGCAAAATCATACATGTGTTTTTCTTTATTACCAAGATATTTACTACGATGGAAGGAAAGTGTCGGTGGATATTTGATTGTGGCTGTACATATCGCCACTCTACCTCCACTTTAGTTTGTGAAGTGAACATCTTGCTTTTAGTCCTAACCTACATTAACACAGATACAAAAACATTATATTATTTTTGTTCTTAAGATGAGTCCCACATATTTTCATTCAGCTGTAGGATAATTAATTTTGAAACTGGAATTTCACATACCGTCTCTTTTCAGTTTTATTTTTTCATCAGTCATATCTTTTCATTCATATCTTATCAGTCATATGCCTATTTACATACAGGCATATTATTATTGTGTATTGAGAAACGATATAAAGCTCCATAAACTCTAAAATCTAATTATGTTTGATGAATGATAAAACTTCTTTCGACCTCTCTCTCTTGGTTATCGTTCAAAACAACAGCATTTAATTAAGACATTTTATTAATCCCGTTCATAACCTCACTTTCGGAGTCAGGTTACGGAACGCGGATGGTGAAATAAATACTGTAGATACCAGCTTATAACTCGTACGTATATATCCTAGTGTATGCAATTATGTGTAAAGAAAGTAGGAGCCTTGTTTTATGGGTATGATGTGAAGATGGTTGCAGGGTAATGATGTCAGACACTACCATCACTACTACAACTACTACTTCCACTACAACTACTACTTCCACTACAACTACCACTTCCACTTCCACTACCATAATCACCAATAGCCTACAATTACCACCATTACCACTATAATCACCACCACTACCACTACCACTACCACCAATACCACCACTACCACCAATACCACCACTACCACCACCACCACCACTACCACCACCACCACCCCTACCACCACCACCACTACTACCACCACCACCACTACTACCACCACCACCACCACCACCACCACCACCACCAATACCACCACCACCACCACCACCACTACCACTACCACTACCACTACCACTACCACCACCACCACCACTACAACTACCACTACCACCACCACCACCACCACCACCACTCCCACAATCTTGCTTCCACACTCTACTCACCAAATTATGCAAATGAGGCTTGGCGGTGTGGTAAAGTTGGTGTTGCAAGTGCAGTACAGTCACCAGCACAAGTCCACTAACACCTCATCCTCCTCCTCCTCCTCCTCCTCCTCCTTCTTCTTCTTATATTTATTGGTGGTTTGAGGGAAGAAGAGGCAGGCCACCACAGTAGATTGATAATACAAAGTTTATTATTATTATTATTATTATTATTATTTTTATTTTTATTTTTATTTTTATTTTTATTTTTATTTTTATTATTATTATTGATATTATTATTGATATTATTATTGATATTGTTATTGATATTATTATTATTATTATTATTATTATTATTATTATTATTATTATTATTATTATTATTATTATTATTATTATTATTATTATTATTATTATTATTATTATTATTATTATTATTATTATTATCTTTATTATTATTATTATTATTATTATTATTATTATTATTATCTTTATTATTTTTATTTTTATTATTATTATTATTATTATTATTATTCATTAATATTGTTGTTGTTGTTATTTTTTTTTGGGGGGGAGGGATACTCTCTTCTACCTCGTTACAATTCCCTGTAGTTTGATAATATAAGGTAGTTTCTGCCGGCGTCATTATAACATCACCTTTGTTTCCATTTACACAATAATCCGTAGGTCATCCCACTTCACACTTGTTTTCACTGCTCGTATATTCAGAGATTAACGTGAGATTGTGAAAAGGGGAGATTAGGCTGAAGAGGATACTGTGAGAGGGGAAAAGATCAGGGTGCTTACTGTAAGGGCAAAAGATCAGGGTGTTTACTGTAAAGGCAAAGAGACGAAAAAAAAAAAAAAAAAAAAAGGAGTGAATGAAGGAAACGAACAGTGTAGGACCCACGTGGTGAGGGATTGGTTTATGAGAAGCAGGGGAGGGATAGATAAGTGTCGGTGAAAGAGAACACGGACTAGATCTATATGGAACAGGAAGGTGAATGGTTACGAAAAAAAAAAAGAGAAGGTAAACATTAGACAGGGTTGAGGAAAAGGGTTGTGAGGATAGTGAAATATAGGACAGGGAAGAAAAAGATTATGTATGAAGGATGAAGAAAGTAACAAAATACAGGTAAAAAATATAAAAGGGAAATGGTTGTGAAGGTGGTGAAAAATAGGACGGGGAAGAAAAAGATTATCTATGAAGGATGAAGAAAGTAACAAAATACAGGTAAAAAATATAAAAAGTTAAATGGTTGTGAGGTTGATGAGATATAAAGGACAGCAAGAAACGGAGTACTATTATATGGATGAGGAAGCTGCTGACGTCAGAAAGAGAGGAATGAAACATGAGACAGTGTCGGGGAAATGGTTGTCAGGGTGATGAGATAGAAGAGAAAACAACGAGAAATATATATAATGATTAATTAATGCACCGAGCCAGAAATAATAATAGGGTAAGTATGAAAATTGGAGGTTAGTAAGCCTTTCAATCATTGCCCAAGGAACAACACCTATATGTACAGCCGAGCTCGTAAATTCGCGACCACGTACTTAGATGTTTATGTCATCTGAGCTGGTAACACTGTGTGGGGAAGGTGTCATTGTAGGTGAAAGATTGTATCATGTCCCTCTACTATGTTCCAACTACTCTGATTCCTCACCAAATAAATGTTACTAGCTCAAATGGCATAAACATCTAAGTACGTGGTCGCCAATTTACGAGCTCGGCTGTACACTCGCAATCCAAAATTTGTATACAGATCTTGTTGAAGTTTCGAATCATTTGACATACTAGTGAACCAATTACAACGCTTATGCTGTTTCATATTTGCTTGAGTTCGCTTTATTAATACTCGATCAGGCTATTCGGACCAAGCCTGGATACATATTTTGGATTGCGAGTGTACAGTCACGAGCACTAATAAGTATCCATGTGTGCTTCGAATACCTAGAGACAGTTAAATAAATGTACAGTCACGAGCACTAATAAGTATACAGTTTTGGTTGAAGCTTTGATCAGTCCAACGAAGTAATTCCATTGGAGATCTTATTGTACATTAATTTTACTGTCTTTAGGTATTCGTTCGAAGCACACCTGGATACTTATTAGTGCTCGTGACTGTACAATAAGATCTCCATTGGAATTAGTTCGTTGGTGAATTGGATTGTTCAAAGCTTCAACCAAAGCTGTATACTTATTAGTGCTCGTGATTGTACATTGAAGGAGCTTGTTTCCTGGCATATCCGGGAGGAATCAGAAGCCACCAGGTCTCATACACGATCACAGGGTTTCTTAATTAAAAGAAGTACAGAGGTGTTACATTGAGAGTATAAATAAAGACATGATGGGAATGAGTTTCAATAGTGAAAAAAAAAAAAGTGATATTGAGAGGAAAAAATATATTGTTTATTTGTCGAAAGCTGAAGTGAGCTGAGTGTTTTCGTTTGTGAGAGGCTGAATGTTTGGGGTGTGAGGGTAAGTGAGAGTGTGAGAGAGGGCAAATAAGAGGGTGAATGAGAGTGGGTAAGAGGGCTAGGCTAGGAGGACTGTTGGGAGTGAGTGTGAGAGAAAGAGGGAGTGAGTGAGAGGTTGATAATAACAGGTTTCTCTCTTTGTGTGTGTCTGTCTATCTCAGTCTCTATGTCTGTCTCTCTGTCTTTCTATCTCTCTGTCTATCTGTCTGTCTGTGTCTGTCTGTCTCTCTGTCTCTGTATCTCTGATTGTCTGTCTCTCTGTTTTTTGTCTTTCTGTTTGTCTGTCTCTGTGTCTGTCTGTCTGTCTCTGTGTCTGTCTGTCTGTCTCTGTGTCTGTCTGTCTGTTTCTCTGTGTGTCTGTCTGTCTGTCTCTCTGTCTGTCTGTATCTGTCTCTATGTCTGTTTGTCTCTGTGTCTGTCTGTCTGTCTCTCTGTCCGTCTGTCTCTCTGCCTTTCTATCTATGTGTCTGTCTGTCTCTGTGTCTTTCTATCTCTGTCTGTGTCCATCTCTCTGTCTCTCTCCCCCCAGCATCTTTCTTATCCATTCCACCTCACTCTCTGTTGTGACCTAATTCCTTCCCACCATTTCTTCTCCCTCTCGTTCTAACTCTTTTAATTGCTTCTTTCCTTCTTCCTCTTATCTTGCTCCCTTGTTTCTTCCTTCGTACACTGTAATTCCTTTCTTTCATTTCACCTACTTTAAACCTCGTATTTATTATCCTTTTGTATATTACTCCGTTCTGAGTAGTTATATTTTACAGCAATTCCCCTGTTAAATAATTAATTCATTTATTTTCTTAATTAGTTGGTTTAAATCCCCATCTATTCACTCCACCTTTATCAACCTTTATTCGCTTCAATTATCATATCAAATAAACTTTAAGTAATAAATGGTTCGTCTCGCTTCCTTTGCTCATCTAACTTTCTTAACTTCCTCCTCATTTGGCAGTGTCAATCTTTTCCCCTCCTTTGGTCTCTTTTTCTTCGTGTCTGTCTTGTTTTCTTTCCTTTACTTGTGACCCTTGCTCTTTCTCCTTCTCTTATTTTCTTCCCTCCATACTTTGTTAACCTTCTTCCAATTTTCCTCTCCTTGTTTTCCTGCTCTTCCTGTTGGTGTTCAATTTTCCATCCTTTCTTTCCTCCATCTTTCTGTCTTCACTAATCCTCGTCTTGCCTCTTCTCTCTATCTTTAGTCTCCCTTCATCCAATTCTCTCTCCTTGTTTTCCTGCTCTCCTCCTCTTTAATCCTCTTCGTGTTCCATCTTCCCCTCTTCTATTCCTTCCTTTCTGTCTTCTTTGATCCCTTTCTGTTCCTTGATTGATGTTGCTGTCCTCTCAAACCTTCAAATGGTCCACTCTTACCTTCTTGTACTGCCTCCCTCTGTTCTCGCCCACTCTTCTGTCCCT
>JAWQEG010008658.1:20000-30000 GCA_033782935.1 Petrolisthes cinctipes
GCACACGAGCACTCTCACACAAAGTTCTCGTCTCCGGTCGTGTGTATGTAAATGTTTACAGTGTGATTATGTTTTTTGAAGACAAGAAGGAGCATTGTTGGAGATGGTGTTTGTGTTCTTAACTAGCACCAGGCCATTGTTAGGATGGTGTTGACAATCCTGATGGGGCTGGGCTGGGAGGGTCGGGAGGGTCGTATGAGGAAGGTGGAAGGGGGTGTCTGGAAGGGTCGTTGTGGGGGAGGGGAGCGGAATTGGCTGGGAGGGTTGTATGAGGAAGGTGGAAGGGGGTGTCTGGAAGGGCCGTTGTGGGGGGGGGGGCGGAATTGGCTGGGAGGGTCGTGTGAGAATGGGGGGCTGGGTGTCTGGGAAGGTCATGCTGGTGGGGGGAAATGGCTGGGAGGGTCGTGTGAGGAAGGTGGAAGGGGGTCTCTGAGAGGGCCGTTGTGGGGGGCAATTGGCTGGGAGGGTCGTGTGAGAATGGGGGGCTGGGTGTCTGAGAGGGTCATGGTGGTGGTGGTGGTTGGGGGGGAGGGGATGTACTGGGAGGGTTTTGGTGAGGGAATATATATTAAGGGGATAGTACACTTTTGATATACTGGATTAACTTTATTACTCCGAAGTATGTCAGGAAACAGGACCAGATTAAGAGAAATAATGGTGTCCTGTTGCTTGGAATAGTTAGGAGGAATCAGTTACGGTACTCCAGATTTACCAACACTGTACCAGCTCATTAAGGTTAGCCATGTGTAGGAAGGAGGTGGGACATGTGTGAGGAGGAGAAAATATACAGCAGGAATGAAGAAAGCAAGGGAAGGGAGGAAGGAGATGTTAACAAGGAAGGTTCACTAGAGCAGGGCCAGCTTTAAGAGAAAGTTAGCCACAGAATTTTGCTGTCCTTTTGCTTGTGTGTTTGTAATTGTTTTTGTTTTTTTCTACGAGGGAGGACCAACAGGGGCTTGTTTTTGGAGAGTTGAGAGGTGAGGATGATTTGGAAAGGAGGGTCAAGAATATGTGTTTGAGATGTAGAAAGAGGGAGAGGAAAGTAAAGATAACATAATTGTAAAATATAGGTAACCCATGTAACCAAGTTTTCAATATACACTCATCCTTCTTCGACCATGCTTGCTTTAATCACACGTATCTATGTAAAGAAACAGGAAGTTAATTCAGAATAGCAAATAGAGGAAAAAATATCGTATCACACAAGGTGCATATGAACCGTGTAGTCGTATATTCTGTTATGTGACCAAGTAAGACCCAAGTGACGGATGACAGAGTTTTTTTTAGCAAGAAATTGTCTGCCGGAAAACCTTAGATGAAGAAGAGACAGATAGGTTAGTTGGAGGCACACACACTTGAAGGCGCTACACCGCACAGGCCAAGTGAAGTATGTATATAATATAGTGAGACAGAGAATCCCGAAATACAAAGTGGCTTGGAGTGAGAGTTAGGCAAGGGAGCCATTATGTGTTTAAGGGCAATTTTCGTGGGATTAGGGGCAATTTTAAAAGGGGAAAAGTTTGGTGACTATAATCAACTTGGGACAGAATGTTGAGGAGTGGAAGGAGGAAGAAGAAGGAGAATTGTATGAGGAGAGGATATCTAAGGGGATAGTATTCTTTTGGTGCGTCGGACTGCCTTAATTCCTTCAAAGTATGTCACGATACAGGACCAGAATAACAAAATAATGGTGACCTGTTGCTTGGAATAACTTGGAGAAATCAGTTGCTCTAGATTTACCAACACTGTACTACCCGCTTAAAGCCAAGGGATAGAATATAAAGCTGTGTGATGGCTGGTGATCTGAGGAAGGGGAAAACATTTTGTCACCTCACACTCTCTCAAAGGTATTTCTCAGTAGCAACCCGAGATGACACGACCTTAGTGGGAAAAAATGGAGAAGAAGTGAGAGGGCAGCAGGCAGGGAGAGGCAGGGAGGTAGATAGGAAGAGAGGGAAGAAATTAAAAGTGGTATTTAGGAAGGGAGGAAGGACACAGAGGAGATAGGAAGAGAAGGGAAAGAGAATAGGATAGAGGGAGATAATGACAGCTACATGCACTAATAGAGAGAGGGAGAAAGGGAGAGAGAAGCACAAAAGTAGGTAGATCAGAGGAAAAGCAGTTTGTTGTCTCTTTACCGATGCACTTTGTTCATGTGTTAATAATTTTTTGCATCCATTTTATGACTAGCAAACTATATTTAACTCGAGCCAGATTATTGACCCCTCTCTCCTTGTTTGATGTATGAACGTGCAAATACTGTATGAGTGCCTTTTGTAGGTAGTTACATTGCCTTGCGTGTATGTAGAGTATGTTTGTCTGTCTTTGTAGTGAAATATTTATAGCAAAACGCTGATCAAACCCTGTCATATTCCTCCCTACCTGGCGTACGAATCGATGCAACTTCCCACTTCTTTCCCTCCATAAAAAAAACCTCTTGGCAGCAGTACTTATTTTTACAGTACAAACTTGTAGACTAATCTTAATTAAGGGCCCTGTGATGTAGTCAGGGAACTGGAGTTAAATGAGTCCTTCAAATATTGCCACGAAACCCCACCTATATGGAAGGAGCGTGTAACGTGGCATAGTCAGGAGGAATCAGGAGCCACCAATTCCCAAACGCGATCACAGGGTCATGAATTAAAGTATATACCACAGTTCGAGGAGAAATATTTACGTGTATTAAACATCTACAAAATAATATACTAATAAGATTTATAATGTCCTTGTAAGATGAGCTATTTCTTGCTTTTTTCCTATTTTTTTTAACCTGGCGAAAAGCCAAGCATGACTGACAGAAAGGTAGATTGATTGATTGATTGACAGGTATAGTAGCTTGATTGACAGTTTGATTGATTGACAGGTATAGATTGACAGGTAGCTTGACAAATAGAGAGATTGGTAGGCAGATAGACTGGTATACCAAATGATAGATTGATAGATAGATAGATAGTTAGATAGATAGTAAATATATATACCGTAAATACATACAATTTGCTAGAAGCGCCTGTTAAAAATTTAGGCCTGATTTCGTATTCTGGAGCCTCGTAACTTTTGTGCTGCTGATGAAAATACAGGCGAAAGACAGACTCGGGTACAGAATACGAAATGTTACCAATTCGTACAGTTGCAGCAGAGTCGTGAAACACACACACACACACACACACACACACACTTTACGGTACATACAACGGGACCCACATTGAGCAGAATTTATAGAGTAGCAGCAGTCACGCTTATATTACACGAAAATTGTATCTACACAGCTCGATGTAGCGTACGTAAAAATATATATATAAAATAATTTCTTAGGCAAGCAATGTTCGGGTGTACCATTTGAATCCCGACTTCGTGTTGCTTGGCTTCTAAATGATCGGGTATTGATTCTGGACACTCTTATGCCATTATAAAGTTCTAATCCAATTTAACCATAATTATAGTTTAAATGACTTTAGCCATCCCTGCAAAATAATATCCCCTGCATGATAAAAAAACAACTGTGAGTGATGAGTTGTAAGTAGAGATGTTTGATGGAGTGGAGAGTGTGTGGGAAAGTTGGTGCTTCATTACGTGTGTGTGTGTGTGTGTGTGTGTGTATGTGTGTATGTATGTGTATGTGTATGTGTATGTGTATGTGTATGTGTATATGTGTGTGTGTGTGTGTGTGTAAGTGTAAGTGTAAGTGTAAGTGTGAGTATGAGTGACATTTTCTTTACTGTCTACACACACACACACACACACACACACACACTGGTGGACGGTGAGTGAAGGGGACGAATACTATGAGCTGGGCTGGGGTTTAGTAAAGTGAAGTTGGGTGATGCATGTGGAGTTGGAACACGTCGGAAAATAAAGTTTGTATTAGTAATGGTAATATTTATTTACTTACTGTAATTATCACTACCACATGGCTGTCATCATATCAAATTACATACCCATTAATGATTTTATCTATTCAAATGAAAATGAATAAAAATAACATCGCTAAAACTGAAGTGACAATCATAGAGGTTTATTATTTTCTCAGTCAAAATAAAAGTACTTTCTTTTGTTGAATTGACTTGCTATTTCGTATGGTGAACTGACTCACTTTTGTTGAATTGACTCACTATTTCGTATGGTGAATTGACTCACTTTTGTTGAATTGACTCACTATTTCGTATGGTGAACTGACTCACTTTTGTTGAATTGACTCACTATTTCGTATGGTGAATTGACTCACTTTTGTTGAATTGACTCACTATTTCGTATGGTGAATTGACTCACTTTTGAACGATATACCAAGGCTTGACGTGTTTACTTTATTCTTTGTAGACAGTGCCAGCAACATACTCGTAAAGCCCTTCAGATCTCTCGACCGGGTTGTAATCTTTTATATCCCCTGTGCTGCTGTCAGATTTACAAAGGATTTTTTAGTACTTTAGAGCAAGGCAGACTATGTGTAATGAATTATGAGGGGGTACATTTGCTGCCAGTTTACTTTGATCACAAGTGTCATAAAAAAGTAATATTGCAGAGATTTAATTTATGGTAAAAGGGGATACAATAAAAATATCCACTTTTATTTCCTTTACTACACAGCACTTGTTATGATTAGAGAAGGTTTGGATGAAACGATATTAATAATGATAATAATAACAACAATAAAAAAGTAAAGTAATTATAATAGAACTATGAATATAAGATAAGTAACAATAAAAAAATAAAGTAATTATAATATAAATATAAATATAAGATAAATAACAATAAAAAAATAAAGTAATGATAATAGAAATATGAATACCATATAAAATAAATAATAATAATTGATCATAATACGAGACAATAATAACGATAAAGATTATATTATTCAATGGATAAAATATTGAAGTTGAGCATCACAAGTACACCTTTCGAGTTATATATTTTTTCATAGAGTTTTATTTATTTATTATACCTCTAACCATGCACAGAGATAGAGAATAAACTATACATTAGAGTTATTTATATTTATTTATAGAGTTTTATTTATTTATTATTACTCTTCACCATACACAGAGATAGAGAATAAACTATACATTAGAGTTATTTATATTTTTTTATAGTTTGATTTATTATAACTTTTACCATACATAGAGACAGAGAATAAACTATACATTTGAGTTATATATAATTTTATAGAGTTTGATATATTTATTATACCTCTAACCATACACAGAGACAGAAAATAAACTATACATTTGAGTTATATATATTTTTTTATAAAGTTTGATTTATTTATTATAACTTTCACCATACACAGAGAATAAACTACACATTTGGTTGGTGCCTGCAGTAATGGGATCCCCTGTTGTGTTGACATAAATCCTGGGTGTGTGCTGGGTGGTAGAGTAAGTGGAGGGAGTGAGACGAGCAGGGGAGTAGTAGTGGTGGAGTTATGACAATACAACACGCCACGAGCCTTTACTCTCCCTCGTCTATGCATGCAGGTAGACTCGTTTCACACCAACACTAACACCCCTACTACCACTACCACCACCACCACCATTATCACCATTATCGACACCAAAACCTCTACCACCACCACCACTACCACCATCACCACCACCACTACTACCACCATCACCACCACCCCCACCACCACCACCACCATTACTGATCCACCACCACCACCATTACTGATCCACCACCACCATTACCACCACCACCACCACCACTAGTACTACCACCATCACCACCACCACCACCACTAGTACTACCACCATCACCACCACCACTACCACCACCATCACCACCACCACCACCACCACTACCACCGATCCACTTTGTCCTCTGAGTTATCCCTTCGTGTAACCCCGACCGATGAACATGAGTGTGTGTTGTCAGTATAGTTTGACAGGCGATCACACTAAGAGTCCCTAGAGAATACTGTATAGCTGGCAACGTATACCTGGGCTCCAAAAATTTCAGCATTAATTAAAGATTTTGGGCTTATTGACAACCGACATATCTTGCAAACTGAAATGCAAACCACCAAAATCCTCGTGAAAAAGTTGCATATATGGACCAATTTGCAACTGATGTATTTTATTTATGCATGGGGTACTCTTATATAATATACTATAGTACTATATATAAATGCAGTACTATATTGTTTTGCTTGAAATTGAAGTAAAATTATGTTCCTTGACTGTTCACTTTTGGTATTTGCATAGTGAGTGACGGGCGTGTGTGTGTACCCGTGCACGAGGGGGTTAAAGATGAATGTATATCGATTCACAAGAACCATTAAGACACCCCCCCCCCCACCCACCACCACCACCACCACTACCACCCCTCACTGCAAATGCTGGAGAAGTTCAGTGGACAGAGTGTCTGGGAGAGGCACAGTTGAGGCAAAAGTCCTGTCCTGTCCATCAGTCTCCGCTTCTTGAAATATAATCTACAGGATAATCATAGGACGGACACGTTCACCTTACACACACACAGAAGAAAAAATAAGTAATATATTCAGCAGGAAGGTGTAGTTGTTGCTGTGATTGGTGTCGTCCTTGTCGTGGTGACTTTGCCTGTGAGAGTTATTCTGGTAATTGTACAGAACAGGAGGGGAAGTAAAGGTTAAACCGATTCTGTGAAGGAATGGTTTTGTAAAAGAGGAAGCGTGAAGAGATGGCAGAGAATTTAAGGAGAGGGAATGTAAAGGAAAAGGAGAAAGAGAGAAAAAGAAAACGAATGTAAGGGAGAACATTAATCAGGAGGAGAGAGAGAGAGAGAGAGAGAGAGAGAGAGAGAGAGAGAGAGAGAGAGAGAGAAGACTGTGTGTAGAGGACAGAGAATGCGGGGTAATGAGGGAGAAAAAATGTGAAGGAGGAGGGTGTGAAGGATAGAAGACGAGCGACCAAGGGGAAACTGTGCCAAGGGTGTTGACTTTTGAAGCAACGAGGAAAAAGTGTTCAGGGCGTGAGAGGGAAAGAAAGAGTGTAATAAATGTAGCAGAGGAAGGAAAGACACACACACACACACACACACACACACACACACACACACACACACACACACACACACACACACACACACACACACACACACACACACACACACACACACACACACACACACACACACACACACACAGACAGACAGACAGACAGACAGACAGACAGACAGACAGACAGACAGACAGACAGACAGACAGACAGACAGACAGACAGACAGACAGACAGACAGACAGACAGACAGACAGACAGACAGACAGACAGACAGACAGACAGACAGACAGACAGACAGACAGACAGACAGACAGACAGACAGACAGACAGACAGACAGACAGACAGACAGACAGACAGACAGACAGACAGACAGACAGACAGACAGACAGACAGACAGACAGACAGACAGACAGACAGACAGACAGACAGACAGACAGACAGACAGACAGACAGACAGACAGACAGACAGACAGACAGACAGACAGACAGACAGACAGACAGACAGACAGACAGACAGACAGACAGACAGACAGACAGACAGACAGACAGACAGACAGACAGACAGACAGACAGACAGACAGACAGACAGACAGACAGACAGACAGACAGACAGACAGACAGACAGACAGACAGACAGACAGACAGACAGACAGACAGACAGACAGACAGACAGACAGACAGACAGACAGACAGACAGACAGACAGACAGACAGACAGACAGACAGACAGACAGACAGACAGACAGACAGACAGACAGACAGACAGACAGACAGACAGACAGACAGACAGACAGACAGACAGACAGACAGACAGACAGACAGACAGACAGACAGACAGACAGACAGACAGACAGACAGACAGACAGACAGACAGACAGACAGACAGACAGACAGACAGACAGACAGACAGACAGACAGACAGACAGACAGACAGACAGACAGACAGACAGACAGACAGACAGACAGACAGACAGACAGACAGACAGACAGACAGACAGACAGACAGACAGACAGACAGACAGACAGACAGACAGACAGACAGACAGACAGACAGACAGACAGACAGACAGACAGACAGACAGACAGACAGACAGACAGACAGACAGACAGACAGACAGACAGACAGACAGACAGACAGACAGACAGACAGACAGACAGACAGACAGACAGACAGACAGACAGACAGACAGACAGACAGACAGACAGACAGACAGACAGACAGACAGACAGACAGACAGACAGACAGACAGACAGACAGACAGACAGACAGACAGACAGACAGACAGACAGACAGACAGACAGACAGACAGACAGACAGACAGACAGACAGACAGACAGACAGACAGACAGACAGACAGACAGACAGACAGACAGACAGACAGACAGACAGACAGACAGACAGACAGACAGACAGACAGACAGACAGACAGACAGACAGACAGACAGACAGACAGACAGACAGACAGACAGACAGACAGACAGACAGACAGACAGACAGACAGACAGACAGACAGACAGACAGACAGACAGACAGACAGACAGACAGACAGACAGACAGACAGACAGACAGACAGACAGACAGACAGACAGACAGACAGACAGACAGACAGACAGACAGACAGACAGACAGACAGACAGACAGACAGACAGACAGACAGACAGACAGACAGACAGACAGACAGACAGACAGACAGACAGACAGACAGACAGACAGACAGACAGACAGACAGACAGACAGACAGACAGACAGACAGACAGACAGACAGACAGACAGACAGACAGACAGACAGACAGACAGACAGACAGACAGACAGACAGACAGACAGACAGACAGACAGACAGACAGACAGACAGACAGACAGACAGACAGACAGACAGACAGACAGACAGACAGACAGACAGACAGACAGACAGACAGACAGACAGACAGACAGACAGACAGACAGACAGACAGACAGACAGACAGACAGACAGACAGACAGACAGACAGACAGACAGACAGACAGACAGACAGACAGACAGACAGACAGACAGACAGACAGACAGACAGACAGACAGACAGACAGACAGACAGACAGACAGACAGACAGACAGACAGACAGACAGACAGACAGACAGACAGACAGACAGACAGACAGACAGACAGACAGACAGACAGACAGACAGACAGACAGACAGACAGACAGACAGACAGACAGACAGACAGACAGACAGACAGACAGACAGACAGACAGACAGACAGACAGACAGACAGACAGACAGACAGACAGACAGACAGACAGACAGACAGACAGACAGACAGACAGACAGACAGACAGACAGACAGACAGACAGACAGACAGACAGACAGACAGACAGACAGACAGACAGACAGACAGACAGACAGACAGACAGACAGACAGACAGACAGACAGACAGACAGACAGACAGACAGACAGACAGACAGACAGACAGACAGACAGACAGACAGACAGACAGACAGACAGACAGACAGACAGACAGACAGACAGACAGACAGACAGACAGACAGACAGACAGACAGACAGACAGACAGACAGACAGACAGACAGACAGACAGACAGACAGACAGACAGACAGACAGACAGACAGACAGACAGACAGACAGACAGACAGACAGACAGACAGACAGTGAGAGAGGGTGTTTGTGTGTAAATTTCTGGGATTCCAATGGAGTTCTTGACTTATTTCGTCTGTGTCTGTGTGTGTGTGTGTGTGTGTGTGTGTGTTTACGGAAGGACATTCAGCATATCCAATGATGCAGTTGGTCCCAGGTAATAATGATGTTTTTTTTTTTCTTTATATTATTCTTGTGGTGGTGGTGCTAGTGGTTGTTGTTGTTGTTGTTGTTGTGGTTGTGGCTGTAATGACTCTATATATGTGTTGACTTGGTGGTTGTGCTGTAGTTGTGATGGTTTTACTCTTAAGGGATTGTGATCTCTTATAGTCGAATATGAGGGACTACCGATTTCCCCACAAACTATGCAAGACTACCCCAGTATACCAGTAAAGGA
>JAWQEG010008659.1:0-12500 GCA_033782935.1 Petrolisthes cinctipes
TTCATTCTTTCCGCCCTATAATTAATTTTGCTATATATCCTTTATTTGTATTATTTCCATCCTTCCCTTCATTATATATATATCTCTCTCTATATTAGGTTAATCATACTATCCATCTCTTTCCTTCCTTTTATATCTTACGTCCTTTCAACGCTTTGCCTCATTTCTTTCTTTCCTTTCTTCTGATATTATTACCCTTCTCTGAGCCACCTATTTTAAGACCAGAACAAATCCCCCGAGATGAGGTTTGCCGTATTTGGTACATTAGAGTACAGTACGGTATGGTATAGTGGGGCCGGATTTCCATTAGCACCATTACGCCTTCTTGTATCTCTACGTGTGCCTCGGGGCCTATATATACCAGAGAGAGAGAGAGAGAGAGAGAGAGAGAGAGAGAGAGAGAGAGAGAGAGAGAGAGAGAGAAGGGTAAGCAAGGATTGTTTACATTATATATTTCGTGACAGTAATAAGCAAAACCTGAGGCTACAAAACAGGTAATAACACTCTTGTGTATATTTTTGTTCTCTATATGTTACTTGTGCCCAGGGTGTAGTCGAGAGAGATTAGGGACAGTGCAGGACTTTTACATTATCATTAGCCTGGTATATTATGATGTAAACAATGCAATGAGTGAAAACAAACCACACTGACTCCATAACATGTGACGGTAATACATAGACACATAAATGACACATAGCATAATTACAATATAAGTGTGTGCATTTATTGACCACTTTCCTCTATTGCATCTTCAGGTGTTTATATATTTAAGCATATAACGTTAATAAGTTTGCATGTCTGCTTATTAATTAATGTGTTTGGATTATTATTATGCTGTATTTAATGATTCTGATAATGGTGGTGGTGGTACTGGTGGTTGTGGTGGTGGTGGTTGTAGTTGTGGTGGTGGTAATGGTGGTGATGGCTGTGGTGGTGGTGATGGTGGTGGTTGAAATGGTGGTGGTGGTTGTAGTTTTGGTGGTGGTGATGGTGGTGGTTGTAATGGTGGTGGTGGTTGTAGTTTTGGTGGTGATGTTTGTGGTTGTAGGTGGGGTGGTGGTAAGTGATTAAGTAAGTATACACGTGTTGTTACCTGTGTGTGTGGGCGTGCAGGGTCGGTGCGTGAGGCGTGTGATGCTGTGACGGGCGTGTGTGAGTGTCGGCCAGGCGTGGGAGGCAAGGACTGTGATCGCTGCCTCCCTGGATACTACGGTCTACATCGGGTGACAGACGGTGCCATCGGATGCACACGTAAGTACAATAATAATAAAAAAAAAAAAAAAAAAAAAAAAAAAAAAAAAAAAAAAAAAAAAATAATAATAAGCTGAAAAACATGCATCACTCTCTCCAGTACTGACGGAAATTATAGGGAAACAACTTAGTCAATACAGGCTCCTTCCTCCTCATACAGTGTTTGTTGTTCCTTATCCAGCGTGTGGGTGTTCGTTGTTTGGTGCTCTGAGGACCGACTGTATGCAGATGACTGGGGAGTGTGTGTGTAAGCCAGGGGTAACGGGACACAGGTGTACACAGTGCCCACGTGGACAGATGCTCAGGCCAGAGGGTTGTATTTATGGTGAGTACAACATTAACATTATTTCTATTGTCCTTAACATCATTATCATCATTCGTAAAATTTCTCTTCTCAAATTATCATCTTCTTAGTTCATATTTTTTCATCGAAGTTCAAATTTTCTCATGCGTCATTTCAAGTCTTATTGCAGTACTATTTTTTCATGTGTAAGTCGTATATCAATACTATTTTTTCATGCGTTGTTGTGGTGACCCTCAGAGGACCTGCTGGTACCTGAAGCCACGACGTGTGACCTGCGGCAGTGTAACTTTGGCGGCAAGTGTCACGAGAAAGGGGGCGTGGCAAACTGTGTCTGTGTCAACCACTGTCTACCGGTAATGTCCTTGTGCTCTCTTACACTACACACAAACATAAAAATAACATAAAAAATACTGTCTTACACGACACATAAAAGACTTGTTCACTTACATAATAAATACTGTCTACACTACACATAAAAGACTTGTTCACTTACATTTGATAATCCCTTACGTTCTTACTCTTACTCACACGACACATACAGTTCTTCTTAATATTTGAGAATTTTTTTACACACCTAGAAAGATCCTTAAAACGTCTGGATTGTACCATGTGTTGCAATTATTTGTGATTTAATGGGATAAGTGGAGTGAGGAACGTGTACGTTGTTGTGTGAATCATGGAGAACCAGGTGAGTTGTGTATGTGTGTGTGTGTGTGAGTGTGTGTGTGTGTGTGTGTGTGTGTGTGTGTGTGTGTGTGTGTGTGTGTGTGTGTGTGTGTGTGTGTGTGTGTGTGTGTGTGTGTGTGTGTGTGTGTGTGTGTGTGTATATATATATATAACTAACCCCTAACCATGTTGTGTGTACAGAGTGGTTTGGGTGGTAGCTTGACAGTGTGTGGGTCAGATGGAGTGACCTACGCCTCTGACTGTGAACTGCGCTACCAGGCTTGTGTACAGCAGGCAGACATAGTCATCGTCGCCTTTGGGTCGTGTTCGGGTGAGTCACGTCTAGACTTCACTTTATCATTTCTAACCTGGCCAAAGTGCACGAATTTCCTTGTTAGTGTATAACCAGATATACGTTTCTTTTTACATTCGCATGATTTTTTTTATTATTATTTTCATTTATTTTATTTTTATTTTTATTATTACTATTTTTTCCCCCGAACCATTAGAGTCATGGACAGACGCCCCCGTGAGACGCTCCACGGCCGAGGGTGGGTGGGGTGGGGGCACGGAGGAGTGGGCGTGGCCGGGGCGTGGGCTGACCGAGCACCACCACGCCCTGGCCACCCGCAGACACGTTGACACCTCCGCCGCCGCCCACTTCACCCACGCCCACACACCCCACGCCCTCAGCAACAACATCAACACAAACAATAACAACAACATGAATCCCTTGGACCCCCCAACCCATGTGGTGACCCCCAGGACCGACATAGACTCCGAGGAGGCTGGGAGGGGGCGAGGAGGGGGGCAGCACTCCTCATCTTCCTCCTCCACCACCATACCCAAGCTTCCATACCAGGTGCCTTTCTTCACTGGGGCTTCATACATACAGGTGAGAAAACTACCCAAGATATTTTTCACAACAGAACTATAAATGTGGAGACACTACTATGTTGGCTAAAAATTCTCAAGATGATTATCTATTTACTAAGTGACCATCTCTTGTGTTGACTAAATAACTGGAAAGAAGAATATTTATTTATATTATACATGAGACCTTGCCTTGATGAGTATGTATGTGTGTGTGTGTGTGTTTGTGTGTCAGCTGATGCCGTGGTTGGTGCCGGCCAAAGTACAGCTGGAGGTGGAGTTCGTGGCCCACCAGACAGACGGTATCCTGCTCTACATCCAACAGAACCTCGGTGGGTCTGGGGACTTCCTCGCCCTCGTCCTCAAGAGTGGGTGAGTACAGACGGTCTTGTTCTCCTTCGTTCTGTGGTTAAACTAAGAGCGTGTCATTGGTATATTTTTCTCCGTCCTCTGGTCAAGTTAAGCTGTTATCTCTTTATCTCTGCGTTTCTGTATGTATGTATGTATTTATTTATGTACCTATCTCTCTCCATATGTTTCTCTCGTAGTATTTCCTTATCTCCTTATCTCTACTTCTCTCTACCGACATCTTTATATCTTTACACATCTCTGCCTATTTTTTCTTATCTCTGTATTACTCTTCCTATATCTCGTTATCTCTCTATCAATCTCTATATTCCTTATCTCTTTAATACTCTTATCATATCTCCTTATCTCTCTATCAATCTGTAGTTTTCTTGCTATATCTCCTACATCTCTATAAATCTCAATATCTCCTTATCTCTGTATTTCTCTTCCTACAGGATATCTCCCTATCTCTCTATCAATCTCTATATCTCCTTATTTCTATATTACTCTTCCTATATCTCGTTATCTCTCTATCAACCTCTATATATCCTTATCTCTATATTACTCTTCCTATATCTCGTTATCTCTCTATCAACCTCTATATTACTCTTCCTATATCTCGTTATCTCTCTATCAACCTCTATATATCCCTATCTCTATATTACTCTTCCTATATCTCGTTATCTCTCTATCAATCTGCGTATATCTCTCCCTCCATCAGACACCTTGAGGCCCGACTTGACCTAGGCAACGGCAAGGTGGTTCTCAGGTCAGCCAGGCCTGTTGACCTCTTCACCAAAACACAAGCCAGCATCAGGACATACGGCAGGTGGGTAGGAGTAGGGGTAAGGGTAGGTGGGTAGGTGTAAGGGCAAGAGTAGGTGGGTAGGAGTAAGGGCAAGGGTAGCTGTAAGGGTAAGGGTAGGTGGGTAGGAGTAAGGGCAAAGGTTGGTGCATGGGTAGGAATAAGGGGCAAGGGTAGGTGAGTAGAAATAAGGGGAAGGGTAGGTGCATGGGTAGGAGTAAGGGCAAGGTTAGGTGGGTAGGAATAAGGGCAAGGGTAGGTAAGGCCATTTCCGTGAACCAATTACCTACCAGTCAAATAACAAAAGTACAGTAACCACCAAAAATACCATGACTATTGGTCCCTGTATAAAAAAGGCTCATAATAATATTCACTCAGATGACTCACTTCCTTTCATTTCACTGATACGAGAGACTTTTGATGGTGACTGTATATATACCTGATTGTGTTATTCGTTCGATTAGTATGGGACTTTTGATAGTAACTGTATATATACCTGATTGTATTATTAGTTAAATCAATATGCTTATCAGTGTCTCATTAAACTAAAACTAGGATACAAACTCACTCCATACATCTCAACACACAACAACAACATTATTATTTTTATATTCCCAAGTTGAAGCGAGTGTTCATTCCTGCATTTGCTCTGAGGTAATAGGTGACCAAAAGCCGACCTACACAGACAGTGGTGGTTCGTCCCGTCCATGCATTTGCTTTGAGGAATAAATGACCAAAAGCCGAGTATTTGATAGTGAGTGATGAAGGAGGGGTGGCGGGCGGACTTTTGAGTTGGGTCCCCTGAAGGCAGCTTAGAGAGTAATTTCCCCTGATGCTCATAAGAGAGAAAGAGAGAGTGAGGGGAATGAGGCTGGTCGTAGAGACGGGTTATGGTCAGAGGGGAGCTGAGAATAGAGTTGAGTACAGATAAAGCTCTGTATAAAACTGGCTGGCAGGTTTTATAAGTAAGTATATATGTTTTAGTGTAGTTTTTTATTATTTGTAAAGAATATAGGTTGTTGGTTGATGTATTAGTAAACTCAATTATTTTTAATGAAAGGATGGGGATATAAAATATTCCTGTTTTTATTCTACTGTGAGTGCACATGTGTGTGTGCGTGTGTGTGCGTGCGTGCGTGTGTGTGTGTGCATGTGTGTGTGTGTGCGCGTGTGTGTGTTTGTACGAGAGAGAGAGAGAGAGAGAGAGAGAGAGAGAGAGAGAGAAGGAAAGAGAGAGTGGAGCTGATCAATAAGTCAGACGATAGAGGGAAATAAGGTTGAGAAGGAGAAGGAGGAGGAGGAGGAGCAAGAGAGAGGACAAGGAGGAGGAGGAGGAGGAGGAGGAGGAGGAGAAAGAGGGCCAAGAAGAATGGCTCGTGCTTTATACTCCAGTGCAGTACCCAACCAACCACTCTGTCGGGAAGGAGAAGCAAGGGTAACAGCAGAAGGAGAAGAAGGAAGCTAAAGAAGGAGAAGGAGGACGAAGAGAGAATGGATGAAGGAAATGAAAGAAAATTGATAGAGAAGGTAAGTGGAAAGGAGAAGCAAGGGTAGGAGGAAGAGGAGAAGGAAGCTAAAGAAGGAGAAGGAAGAGGAGATGCAGTAGACGAAGAGGGAATGAATGAAGGAAATGAAAGAGAAATTATAGAAGAAAGGTAAATGGAAAGAAGTAAGATGAGAGGAGGAAAGAATGAAAAAGGAGGAAAATGAAAGAGAAATTATAGATTAAAGGTAAATGACAAGAAATAAGATGAGAGGAGAAAAGAATGAATGGAGGAAAATGAAAATGAAATGATGGAAGAAAGGTAAATGACAAGAAGTAAGATGAATAAAGAATAGACGAAGAGAAATGAGAAGGAAAATGATGGTGAACTGGAAGAAATTGACGAAGAAATAAAGAGAAGAATCTGAGGAAGGAGTTGAAATTACGAGATGAAAGAAATGAGAAAGGAAGAAAGTATGTATTAATGTGATGAGGAAAACACAGAAAAAGAGGAGGGAAAATAGGAGAGAGAATTAGGACAACACAGAAGAAGAGGAAGGAAAATAGGAGAGAGAATTAGGACAACAAGAAGAAGAGGAAAGAAAATAGGAGAGAGAATTAGGACAACACAGAAAAAGAGGAAGGAAAATAGGAGGGAGAATTAGGACAACAAAAAGAAGAGGAAAATAGGAGGGAGAAGAAGAGGAACACAGAAAAAGAGGAAGGAAAATAGGAGAGAGAATTAGAACAACACAAAAAAAGAGGAAGGAAAATAGGAGAGAGAATTAGGAAAACACAGGAAAAGAGGAAGGAAAATAGGAGAGAGAATTAAAACAACACAGAAAAAGAAAATAGGAGGGAGAAGAAGAGGAAAATAGGAGGGAAAATGAGAAGAGGAAAAGAATGATTATGGTATGAATGAGATGAGGAAGAGAATAGATGATGAAAGAAGGAGGGAAGAGCGGAAGGAGTTAATTATGCGATGACTTAATTTAAAGGCAGAACAAGATTAAATGGGGAAAAATAGAAATGGGATGAAGACAAGATAGATGAAGAAGAAGGAGTAGGAGGAGGAGAAGAAGAAGGAGAATGAGGAGTAGGAGGAAAAGGAAGAGGAGGAGAAGAAGAAGAATGAGGAGTAGGAGGAAAAGGAAGAGGAGGAGGAGAAGAAGAAGAAGAAGAAGGAAGAGGAGAAGAAGGAGAAGGAGAAGGAGAACGAGGAGTAAGAGGAAAAAGAGGAGGAGGAGAAGAAGAAGAAGAAGGAGAATGAGGAGTAGGAGGAAAAGGAAGAGGAGGAGGAGGAGAAGAAGAAGAAGAAGAAGGAAGAGGAGAAGAAGGAGAAGGAGAACGAGGAGTAAGAGGAAAAAGAGGAGGAGGAGGAGAAGAAGAAGGAGGAGGAGGAGGAGGATAAGAAAAAAGAGAATACAAAGGAAGTACAGGCAACAGGAGGTCCATAGTGGCCTTTTACGAGGTTACCTGTTTAACTACGCTAATCTAGACTACGTGTTGAAGGAAAGGATAGATATAAGACAAGGTAAGAGGAGAAGGAGGAGGAGGAGGAGGAGGAGAAAAAGAAGGAGAAAGAGGAGGTAAAAATCAAAAGGCTTAAATCTTCAGTTCACACCCATACTATACATCACACAGACTACAACGAAAGCCTTAGTTAACATTCATAATATACACGATAATTTATACAAGGTCGAGACACACGCACACCACCGTCCGTTCAGAGAAGTATAATGTCCATATACAAAGAAGATATATATTATGAGTAGGGACTTGTGATGTTGTGATGCTGTGTGAAGTCAGGAAGAGTGTTTATGTCAGCATGTTGGTTACTATACAGACAATGGGTTTGGTTCATGAGGCAGGTAAAGAAAAATAAGGAAGGAAGGAAAGAAAGAATGGCTGTGTGTGTGTGTGTGTGTGTGTGGAGACGGAATGCGCTGCGACTCTCACGTCACTTTTGTTCCGGGATAAAAATGGTGGGAGGAACTTGTGTAATTGCATTAAGGAGCGTGCGAGGTGGGGAAGGAGGGAACGAAAAAAAATAAAAAGGTAAGGAAGGAAATGAAGGGAAAGTATGAAGAGAGGTAGGATGGAAATAGAAAAGAAGGAAAAAAAATAAGAAAGCAAAGTAATGACGGAAACAATGATAAAATGCAGTAGTAGTAGTAGTAGTAGTAGTAGGTGTAATCGTCGTTATAGTAGTAGTAGTAGTAATAGTAGAAGTTACGGTGGTGGTCGAAATGGGGTAGTGATGATGGTGATGATTGTATAGAGACAATGACACTGGAGGTGATGATGACAGTGATGAGGGTGTTAGAAATAGTGACAGTGGTGGTGGTAGTAGTGGTAGTGGTAGTGTTTCATGCTTTGATGAATTTCGGGGAGGGAGTGAAAGGCAGTGAAGGCAATGAAGAGGAGACGAGTGAAAGGGAAGGAGGGGAGAGCAGGCTGGCGAGGGGAAGGCTACAGAAAGAGATATATAGTGAGAGAGAGAGAGAGAGAGAGAGAGAGAGAGAGAGAGAGAGAGAGAGAGAGAGAGAATGTGTGTGTGTGTGTCTGCATAAGAGAGAGAGAGAGAGAGAGAGAGAGAGAGAGAGAGAGAGAGAGAGAGAGAGAGAGAAAGAAAGAAAGCGAATAAGAGAAGGAAAGTGTGGGTTTGTGTGTGTGTGTGTGTGTGTGTGTGTGTGTGTGTGTGTGTGTGTGTGTATGGGTGTGTGTGCACGTGAGAGAGAGAGAGAGAGAGAGAGATGCCATACACAGTTGTCAGGCGAATGGTTTTGACATGTAGAAATATTCCCCAGTAACAAAGAGTCCATCCAATTCACTCATACTTTTTCACCTTCAGTATACACAGAGTAGTATACTGCTGTTGTTGTTGTCATTAAGATCAACCTATTTAATGCTTTCCTTAATGACTGTATGGCCGAAACTTCCCACCATCATATTTTAGCCATTCATTATTATTATTAATATTAATATTTTTATTATTATATTTATTATTATTATTATTATTATTATTATTATTATTATTATTATTATTAAAAAACAAATACAACTTCCAACTTTCTTCGTCTGTCTCCGTTTGATGTTAGTTAATTTTTTTCTTTATAGATTAACAAATTATTAAAGTCCAAATGCATCTTATATTTCTCCCCCTGATATTAGTCTATTCCCATATCACAGTTATTCTTCAAAGGTTTCTGTGGATGGTGCCATTTTATATATTCTCTTGGAAGTGGAAAGGTTTAGTGAAGCATAAACCTCTCAAAACTGAACAATAAATTTTTAGGGGACTATGATTTCTGGTGACAACTGAGACTACTGATTCCCCCACACTGTGTCGTGAACCTTCAGTTGTTTTGTGGCACCGCATGGAGGAATCAGTAGCCTCCCATAAGATAATAAAAGGGTTTACAGTAATAACACCTTTTCCTCCGTCTATACTAAAAATTAATATACAAACTGACCCACCTTTTGTGTTATTCCTTCGGGAGAGCAGCGACGCACTCCTGCAGGTGGGCGTGGGCGAGGCTGTGTCCGGGCGTTCTGAGGGCGAGCACAGTACCCTGGACATACACTCCCCCCTGTACGTAGGCGGCATTCCCATCCCCACTGACCGCATCCTAGACAACCTGGGTGTGGCCATGGGTTTCACGGGCTGCATACACGGCCTCAAGGTTGGCCAGACGTCACTTGATCTGGTGAGTTGTGGTGTGTGTTGTTGTGTTAAATGCTGCTGTGTGAGTTGTGGTTGTGTTGTTGTGTTAAATGTTGCTGTCGTTTTGTTGTGTGTTGTGTTAAATGTTGTTGTGTGAGTTGTGGTTGTGTTGTTGTGTTATATGTTGTTTTGTGAGTTGTGGTTGTGTTGTTGTGTGAGTTGTGGTTGTGTCGTTGTGTTAAATGTTGCTGTGTGAGTTGTGGTTGTGTTGTTGTGTTATATGTTGTTTTGTGAGTTGTGGTTGTGTTGTTGTGTTTTATGTTTTGTGAGTTGTGGTTGTGTTGTGTTATATGTTGTTGTGTGAGTTGTGGTTGTGTTGTTGTGTGAATTGTGGTTGTGTTGTTGTGTGAGTTGTGGTTGTGTTGTTGTGTTATATGTTATTGTCGTTTTGTTGTGTTAAATGTTGTTGTGTGAGTTGTGGTGTGTGTTCTTGTGTTAAATGTTACTGTCGTTTTGTTGTGTGTGTTGTTGTCTTAAATGTTGCTGTGTGAGTTGTGGTGTGTGTTGTGTTGAATGTTATTGTTGTTTTGTTGTGTGTGTTGTGTTATATGTTGTTGTTCTGTTGTGACTTTTTTGTTTTATTTGGCGAGTTTTATTAGTGCAATATATAATTTTATTGATATTATAACTCAATCCCAAATTTCTGACAACATGTGTCCTCGGGGCAAGCAAACTTACAGTAACCAAACCTTTACCCCTGCATCACATCTGTTCAGTAATAATCAGCAGATCCCAATTTTCTGATATCATCCCGGCCAACCAAAAAACTTAACAGAACATTTACCCTTGCTTGTGTCTGGTGTGTTCAGGTGTGGGGTCGGTCAGGCAGTGTGGCCCACGCCCAGAATGTGACGGAGTGTCGACCCTCACCTTGTGCTTCCCGACCCTGCCTCAACGGAGGTGTCTGTGCCAGCGGACCTCAGCATCACTCCTCCACCATCACTTCCTACTCGTCTTCCTTCACCTGTACCTGCCCCTCCACTCACACAGGTACGAGTATCTGTGTGTGTGTGTGTGTGTGTATTGTCTTAAACACACACACACTATTAATAATAATAATAATAATAATAATAATAATAATAATAATAATAATAATACAACAACATCAAAAGTCAACCATTTATGAATTTGTTTGATGTTGTAGGTACGAGGTGTGAGGTGGAGGTGACTGAAGGATGTCGTCAGCTACAGTGTCCCCCAGGCACCTCCTGTAAGAGTGACCCAGCCTCAACAACCTTACACTGTGTCCCAGGTATGTGTTGGTTAGTTGGGTAGCTAGTTTAATAGTTTCTTAGATTAATGGTTCGTTAGTTGGATTGATAGATAGTTTGTTAGTTGGTTTACTTGTTTCTTTGTGAATGTTGATTGTGGGTTTGATAATTTACAAGTTGATTTGATTGTTAGTTTGATAGGTAGTTGGTTTAATAGTTAGTTAGTTGATTTGACAATTAGTTAGATGGTTAATTAATTGGTTTGATAGTTTCTTAGTTAGTTTGATGATTGGTTGATTTGATAGTTAAATGGTTTGATAATTAGTTTATTTGATAGTTAGATGGTTTGATAATTAGTTGATTTGATAGTTAGATGGTTTAATAATTAGTTAATTTGATAGTTCGATGGTTTAATAATTAGTTAATCTGATAGTTAGATAGTTTGATAATTGATTTGTTTGTGTGTGCGATGGTGTGTTGGTGTGGGACTGTGTACGATCTCTGTTCGTGTGTTCTATATGAAGGTGAGTCGTGTTTGGGTTGGGATTAGCGGATAATGTACACACACACACACACACACACACACACACACACACACACACACACACACACACACGGGTAATTACTGTACCACCTCTGCTTTTGACAGCTCCATACCATAACCTAAAGAGCATTAATAATAATAATAATAATAATAATGATAATAATAATTGTTGTTGTTGTTGTTTGGCCATACAACTTTTTCAGCAAAAAATTATACAAATAAAAATAACACGAGAACAAAAGCTTTTAATTCATCACACACATCATCACAGAAATCAAGGGTTAAAGAGCCAGGAGGTCGTGTGTTGTGAAGTGGGTGAAATATTTTGATGCCTCTAGTGGGTGAGTATGTATTATGGAGTGTACAGTAGAGGGTGAAGTGTTTGCATCAGTGTATCGCTATTTAATGGACTGAGGATCTTTGTGTAATGGATATATATGTCACAGCTTTGATGAGGCTAGTGATGATGCTTTGGATGGATGGATAGATGGATGGATGGGATGGATGGATGGATGGGTGAATGGATGGATGGGTGAATGGATGAAAGGATGGATGAATGGATGGATGGATGGATGGATGGATGGGTGAATGGATGGATGGATGGATAGATAGATGGATGGATGGATGGATGAATGGATGGATGGATGGATGGATGGATGGCTTCAATGGTCAGAATTTCAAGCCAAATCCATTTTTTATTAAGTAGAGATAAGAAAATATGTTGGTATATCTAATAGAAAAGTGAAAATAAATAGATGTATGTATAGCTAAAATATGCATAAATACTTTTAGAGATTCATGCATAAAGATAAGAGACAGCAAATTATCTGTTTCATAATGCTGTAAATATTTTCGGTGTCTCATTAGTCAGTGAGATACGTGAGCCAATCTTGAGTGTCGAGTCTGTAAGTGTCGGTGCATAATACTACTCTTTTAAAACATTTTCTCTAATTTAGTTGTTTTTTTCTCTTCCCTAGACACGACCACTTTCTTGTCCCTCAGCCTTTGAGCAATTTTTTGTCTTCTATTTTTACCACTAACCAGATGGGGTTTCCATTATGCCACATTTCCCATCTCTCTTGAGTTATTCGTAATTCAATATTTTATTTCGGGGGACCACTTGAGTCTCTTTATATTTTCATTAATCGTCATCATTTGGCATTATTATTTTATTGTATTAATATATATTTTCGATTTTAATATATGTTATTATATATATCTAATATATATATATATATATTTTTTTTTTTTTTTTTTTGGGGGGGGGTGTACAGTACGATGAAATCGA
>JAWQEG010008660.1:5000-22500 GCA_033782935.1 Petrolisthes cinctipes
GCAAATGTAGCGGGTGATTTTTTCTTGCCTTCAATATAGTGTACTCTATGCACCTTATTACATACCATACATTTGAAATTGTTTTTATTGTACTACACTTAATGTTATTATGTATTTACTAATGATCATATTGTCTTGATTAGTATTCACTTAAATATACAAAGACCACAAAATTTGACAACAGTGCTAATAAATAAAAGATAATAAATAAAAGATACTCCCATTTTTTCTCTGACTGTCATCCAAGTGACATATAGCACATAAAACGTGCCACACCACTCCTATTTGGAAGGTGACACATGTTTCTGTAGGCTAGTTTTAATGGGCCATACCTCGTGCCACGCTACCTGCGATGTGCCACTTCGGTGTTAAAACTCCCTTAAGGACCCTGTGATCGTTTATGAGACTTGATGGCTTCTGATTCCCCCTGACTATGCCACGAAACAAGCTCCTTCAATACAGGTGGTGTTTCGTGGTAGTAATTGAAGGACTCACTAACCTCCAATTTTCTGACATCACGGGGTCCCTTAAGGCTAAAGAATGCCAACAGTATAGTACGTTGTCAAAACCATTGTATAGGAGGCATCAGGCAGACCACAGTATCACAGATCATAAAGCCATTAGGTATTGTGCGAGCACTTGTCCATAATCACTACCAGTACCATCAATTTTTTTCTGCAAATATATTTCTTAGTACATGTACGTAATTTCCTCATAGGTTATTTCCGTCGCAAATACATAGCTTAATTGATTCAATTTATCTGTATCCGCGGGTTGTACAGCGGCCATATGCGGCCAATCAGTGTACTTGATTACTTTACTTCAGTTTCAACGAACCATCAGTGTGCTTGATTAATTTACCTCAGTTTCAACGGACAATCAGTGTACAGTACTTGATTAATGAGCGTCAATTTCAAATTCATTACAATTGCTTCCTTTTGTACCGAGTGTCCGTCTGTCCCCGAACGTATTCTTCAGCACTGTATTGAGAATAACGAAGCCAGTTTAGACTTTTACGTTCCCACAGAGTATAACCAACATCAGTGAACTGCCCCACGTGTAATAAAGCCTGTATTTGTCGACAGGAGAAGCTTCCCTTTAAAACACAGCCACTCTAGAATAAAAAGATGGCCACCAAGTGTTTACATCCAGGCCCAGTAGATTGCTAAGGTTTGCTCCCAGTAGTCTGCCCCGGTTAGGTCCTGGTAGTTTGCCGCGGTTCTAATTAGGTTAGGTTAGGTTAGGTTAGGTCTACCTAATTCTATTTAATGCATTATAATGTTTTTCAGACGAATCTGTAGTTCACATATGGCGAAAATTAGTGTTTTCGGATATTGGGTGGGGGGAGGGGGGATGACATCTCCAAAAACACTCATTTGCGGTGGATATGAACAACAGATTCGTTATAAACACACTATAAAACATTGCATTCTGAAAACCTCGAGTCGAAATGGACAAGCGCCCAAAAATTGTGATTATTACACCAACAATTAACCTTCATTGTTTGTGAGAACAGAGTAATTCAAGCTCTAACACTGATAATAAATCTCGAAGGAAGAAATTAAATTAGTGCCCGAGTGTAATAGACACTCGGTGATGTGTGGAGAGAGAGAGAAAAAATTGGTATTCCCAAGAGGTAGTGTTGGAGCTAACGTCTTTGATACAACTCAGAGTTGGGTAATCACTCACTACTTCTCCTCAGATTATAAAGTGTGAACAGATGAAGTCAGCCCTTAGTCCCAGTA
Organism: Petrolisthes cinctipes; assembly: GCA_033782935.1. Taxonomy (NCBI): domain Eukaryota; kingdom Metazoa; phylum Arthropoda; class Malacostraca; order Decapoda; family Porcellanidae; genus Petrolisthes; species Petrolisthes cinctipes. The sequence goes on from JAWQEG010008660.1 coordinate 6,746, forward strand.
GTCAGAGCTGTCCCCTAGGAGTGTGAGCCGTCCCCATAGGAATGAGAGCCGTCCCCATAGGAATGAGAGCCGTCCCTATAGGAATGAGAGCCGTCCCCATTGGAATGAGAGCCGTCCCCATTGGAATGAGAGCCATCCCTATAGGAATGAGAGCCGTCCCCATTGGAATGAGAGCCGTCCCTATAGGAATGAGAGCTATTCCCTAGGAATGAGAGCCATCCCCATTAGAGTGAGAGCCATCCCCATAGGGGTAAGAGCCATCCCCATTAGAGTGAGAGCCATCCCCATAGGGGTAAGAGCCATCCCCATTGGAGTGAGAGCCGTCCCCATTGGAGTGAGAGCCATCCCCATAGGGGTAAGAGCCATCCCCATTAGAGTGAGAGCCATCCCCATAGGGGTAAGAGCCATCCCCATTGGAGTGAGAGCCGTCCCCATAGGGGTGAGAGCCATCCCCATTGGAGTAAGAGCCATCCCCATAGGGGTGAGAGCCATCTGAGCCGTCCACCAAGGAGTCAGAGTCATCTCCCGAGGAGTCAGAGTCATCCCCCGAGGAGTCAGAGTCATCCCCCGAGGAGTCAGAGTCATCCCCGAGGAGTCAGAGTCATCCCCCGAGGAGTCAGAGTCATCCCCCAAGGAGTCAGAGTCATCCCCCGAGGAGTCAGAGTCATCCCCCAAGGAGTCAGAGTCATCCCCCAAGGAGTCAGAGTCATCCCCCGAGGAGTCAGAGTCATCCCCCGAGGAGTCAGAGTCATTCCCCGAGGAGTCAGAGTCATCCCCCAAGGAGTCAGAGTCATCCCCTGGGGAATCAGAGCTGTTTCCTGAGGAGCCAAAGCTGTTCCCTGAGGAGTCAGAGCTGTTCCCTGAGGAATCAGAGTCATTCCCTGAGGAGTCAGAGGTGTTCCCCGAGGAGCCAGAACCACCTCCCAGGGAGCTAGAGCCGGGATAAGTCATATTGGGTTTGTGACTCATCGAACCCTTACTAGCGTACCACACCTCAGAGCCACCACCATCACAGCCAGGCAGTGGTTCAGGCCAGGCGGACAGAGTACAGGTTGAGGGCAGCACATGGGTCCACAGTTGGCACCAGGGAAAGTTGGTGCAGGCAACGGCACATTGGAGGTCTGAGGACAGTAACAGACTGAGGTGCTCCCCGGTCAAGGCCTGGCATGTGAAGTTGATGGTGACGGGGGTCCACATCACCTGTGTACCGGGAACTTGGCTGTTACCACTACCTTCCCTGCTCATCACAGCTGCCACCCACGTCCACAAACACGCACGCATCCACAACGGGACACCACACGCGCACCTTCCGAAGCCATCCATCCTCTGAGGGACGTGGAACAGCATTCTGAAACCAGTATTGTTATGGAGGAGGCATATACAGTAGGCTACTCTCCACTTGAAATACTCTCCATTTGAAATACATTCCACTTGTTGTACTCTTTTGTTACTTACACTCCACTTGTACTCTTTTGTTAATTACACTCCACTTGTACTCTTTTTTTACTTACACTCCACTTGAAATACTATCCACGTGTACTCTTTTGTTACTTACACTGTTAAAATACTCTTGTGTTATTTGTCAAAATCGAAATACTATGAACAGAGTCACAAAACCAAAACATTGTAGCCCTACATGACATGAACAACTCAGAGATACTTGACTGAGATTAAAAATATCTCATCATTGTATTTTAATTTGTCATATCTCTCGCCATTTATATTAAGGTCTCTCTCTCTCTCTCTCTCTCTCTCTCTCTCTCTCTCTCTCTCTCTCTCTCTCTCTCTCAGCCTGGATGACAACTGGTAGAATGGTTCCACATACCCTTATCTTCCCATTTTACACCACCTCCCACTTCCTTTCTCAAGTCCATTCCCATCTCCCCCCTTCACCACTCCACAGTAACTAGATTACCATGGTTCAGATTTAGCCGAATAGAGAGAAGCTCCGTAACCAACATGGCTACATCCACAGGCAAGTAGTAATAACGGTATCTATTATTATCCCTCCTCAACTCTCCAGGGACCAAAAGAATCGTACATCTTAAAAGGTCCTCCTGTCACCTCTTCCCTTAACCATGTATTCCCCTCTACCCCTCAACACCTCCATTTGGCCTGACCCTAATGTAAGGAAAATAATCTTTGCCCTTCCCAGGCAGATACGAGCGAACTCAGGTCAACTACCAGTCTGCCTTCCAAGGTAAATATAGCTTCATATATTATTTACCTTGTTGCCTCCAATGTGTTCAACAAAGCGCCACGACAACAGCCGGATTCCTCTAAGACTAAAGGAGAGTTGAGCCATCCCCTACGTTCATACAATCATAGTCACAACAACAGTCAAGGCTAAGAAGGACCTACTCACACTAGACTGCAAAATACCATAAGGGTCTACATAATTATCTAATAACCTCTCCGACAGAAACTTTTGCTTATAAATATCACAAACCCGATCGCAGTTACTCCTCCCGATGTCAATGTTGTGGATGCCGAAAACCAGTGGACGGATTAATGTGGAGGAACAGTGGTAAAGGAGTACCCACTGCCACTAGACCTCCATAACTACTGCTCACACACACCTCCCTGACCTCACTCTCCATATCTCAAACACACACAGACACACACACACACCTCCCAGACCTCACTCTATATATCTCTCTCTCACACACACACACACACACACGAGTGAACATTAATATCGAGGTTTAATACACAGCCATCCATCTTGAATGTGATTGGGTGCCAAGTTCAAAAAATGATAAAATAAATATCTAGCGACACATTAATTAAGATGCGGTACACAGGAGGAATATTACCGTAAATAATGTGTATACGAGGATTAGAAAAACTGTTACTCTCTGCTGGGAAACCTCTGAGACTATAATGGAGGACGGATGAACCCTCAGCTTGACCAGAAGCCGAAGGAAAAATAATATACTCATGTGACAGCCACTTCACCTGAGTCAACAACACCAAAGGTTATCCATGTTGACTTCATCACGGCTCAGTAATGTTCCCTGCAATTGGTGGCATTGATCATTATAAACAGCTAACGGGTTTGATAACATTTACCTTGCATCAAGTACTTAGTTAAGGCGATAGTACAGTGCTGGTAAATCTAGAGCAACTGATTCCTCTAAACGATTCCAGGCAACAGGCCACCATTTACTTTTGCTAATTTGGTCCTGTTTCCTGGCATATTGTGGAGGACTCAAGGCATTCTAATGTACCAAAAGCAATTCTCGGTGGGGGTTAAGGGCATACACCATTCGTTGTCACTGAAATTTTATGACCTTCAGCAGCAGTGTCCACCAAAGTATTGAAGGTAGATATAGATGAAGTCTTTTAGAATGAAAATGGGAAGTAAAACTGATTAAGATGGTGGACTGACTGTGTTGTCTCATTGTCAATTGGGGACTTGAAACGACTCAGGATGACATTACTGTATTAAACTACTTCTTCAAGGAAAAATTATCTTCATCGCTCAGTTCATATTATTTTGCAACATGAATTGTGAGACGAAAAGCCTTTAAGAAGTTTAATAATACCAACCTAATAAGTATCACAACATAATTATGACCTCACGATAACTCTCATACACGGTTCAATGGGAAGTACAGCCACAATCAAATATCCACCCACACTTTCATTCCATCGTAGTAAATATCTTGGTAGTAAAGAACAACACGTTTATGATTTTGCAGCACCTCATAATAATGACTGAGGGGGTTGGTTGAGTTGACGTAAGGTGTTGTATGATTATATTTTGATATGATACCAATTTATTTGCACGATGGAAGGCAAGTGTCGGTGGTTATTTGATTGTGGCTGTACATGACTGGAACACAACTTTAGCTATCGACTAACACGTTGTCAGTGAGTAATGTGGCCTCTCTCTCAATAAATAATAATTCCTTCCCTGGACGATGATCACTTGTTTAGGGGAGTGAGTAAGGTAGTATACGTTTGGTACTGTACACATTAGAGCGTCTTGATTCCTCCAAAGTATGCCAGGAAACGGGACCAGATGAACAAAACTAATAATGGTGGTCAGTTGCTTGGAGGAATAAGTTGCTCCAGATTTACCCCCAACACTGCACTACCTACCCCCTTAACCACCAATTCCAGCAAAGAATGTAGAGTCAGCGGGTGATAAATATATAAGCTTGTTAAGATGATTAGACTCTATACACACCATTGAGGGGGACTTTATTATTATTCTATATGACCCACGCTGGTTGGTCACTCCAGTTGGTTTTTGCCTGTGTAAAATTGGCAGTAGGTATCACAAGTATCGAATTTTATGCATACAGTATAATCTCTCTGTATAAAGCAGCGTTCCCTCCGTGTGTCAGTGTGTGTGCCCGTGTGTCAGAGGTCCACTTCCACTGCCGCATACTGTACAGCCACAATCAAATATCCACAGACACTTTCCTTCCATCGTAGTAAACATCTTGGTAATAAAGAGCAACACGTATATGATTTTGCAGCACCTCATAATAATAATTGATGAGGTTGAGTTGACGTAAGGTGTTGTATGATTATATTTTGATATGATACTGATTTATTTGCACGATGGAAGGAAAGTGTCGGTGGTTATTTGATTGTGGTTGTACATACATAATTACTGACATGCTGTACTGCTTCACACTAACCAAAAACACTGTCTTGAATTAATCCTCCTTATATTACCAGACATTTCTACACACTGCCGTACTCCCTGACACTCCCCAACACTGCCTGAAACCACATGACACTAACAGACACTGACTGATACTCGTCTTGTTGATAGTTGATAATAATAATGAGGCGACTGTGACTCCAACACCTACTGCTCTCTCTCTCTCTCTCTCTCTCTCAATATTACAGGGGTGTGTGAGAGAGAGAGAGAGAGAGAGAGAGAGAGAGAGAGAGAGAGAGAGAGAGAGAGAGAGAGAGAGAGTTCGTGAGTGAGTGGGAGAGAAAGAGAAAGGTGCTAGAAAAAAGTGTTGTAGGTAAGTGTTGAGATAAAGACGTGACCAAGGAGTGTGACATCCAGTAACACACCGTAACTCTAATGGCCTGACCAGTGACGTTACCAGGTCACACTGGATGCTGGGGAAATGTGTGTGTGTGTGTGTGTGTGTGTGTGTGTGTGTGTGTGTGTGTGTGTGTGTGTGTGTGTCAGGCAGATACATACATACATACATACATACATACATACAGACAGACAGACAGACAGATAGATACATACAAACAAAGACAGACAGATAAACAACAGACTGATAGATTGATAGACAGACAAGACAGACAGACAGACAGACACACACACAGACAGACAGACAGACATGAGAGCCAATAAGAAACAAAAAAAGAACCAAGTCTAAAAATCATGCCAAAAACACAAAGCAGCGAAGAAAAGAGCGATCAAAGAAAAAAGAGTGAGCAAAGCAGACAGTCATTAAAATTAGCCACACAAACACTGAGCACCCAACGAGTTACTAAACCACTAAACACCCGAATAGAAAAGTGTCACGTGTTGTTTAAGGGGGGGAAATTTTGTGCTGGTAAATCTGGAGTAACTGAATCCTCCAAACTATTCCAAGCAACAGAACACCATTATTTATGCTCTTCTAGTCCTTTTTCCAGGCATACTTTGGAGGAATCAAGGCACTCCAATGTAACAAAACAGAATTACTACCTTAAGGTGGCATAGTATACTTTTGGTAACACTGGAGTGCCTTGATTCCTCCAAAGTATGTCAGGGAACGGAACTAGTGAATAGATATAATGGTATCCTGTTGCTTGGAATAATTTGGAGGAATCAATTGCTCCAGATTTCCCACCAACAACTTAAGCAAACCTGTATGAGTAATAAACTAACTACATCATTTTTATATATTTCAGAGAAGGAAATCATTAAGACGTAAAGTATATTATTTTCTGGCTGAGACTAAAATAATTTCAAAGGTGGATATTACCAGATAATTATACTCCAGTTCGTCTACCATTGATCACGAGTTTACAGGAGGCTAGATCTGACGACACCTTACACATCTGACAGCCCCTGAGAACCCTAAATATTAAGGGGGTGCGGGGATAGGGGGACAGGCTTGGAGGGGGGGGGGGTTTAGGTGGGTGCGGGGGGGTTTTGGGGGGTGCTGGAATAGGGGTACAGGCTTGGGGGGTTTAGGGGGGTGCGGAGGGTTTTGGGGGGTGCGGGAATAGGGGGACAGGCTTGGGGGGTTTAGGTGGGTGCGGGGGGTTTTGGGGGGTGCGGGAAATAGGGGGACAGGCTTGGGGGGGGGGTTAAGGGGGTGCGGGAATAGGGGCAGGCTTTCTACCCACCCCAAGCCATTCCCCCTATTCCCGCACCCCCCCCCAGTCCCCCCCCCCAACTCCCGCACCCCCTTAATGAAGTATTGGAAGGACTCGTACAAACATAATAAAGCCTTAAACACAAACGAGGTAAAAAAAAATTATGACCTCTAGCACGGATGAGATTTAATGTTTTCTTTAACCTATTTAATTAAACTATTGGAAATATAATTATAAGGGTAGCGAAATTCTATGTAGCTGAGGTTTTCGAGTTCCATGTTGATGATTTCTCTCAGTGAATGTTTTTTTTTTTTTTTTTTTTTCAGCGGCAGAATAAACAGATATCTATCAAATTGCCTTCTAGGGTTGAGTTTAGGGTGGTGGTAAGGTGAGAGGGTTGAGTTGGGTTGTTGTGGTTGTTGTTGTTGTTGTTGTTGGGGTGAAGGGGTAGAGGAGGGTCATGGTGCTGGTGGAGGTGTGGGTGGGGGATGAGGGGGTGGAGGGTGATGGTGGAGGTGGGGGTGAGGGGGTAGAGGAGGATCATGGTGGGGGTGGGGGTGTGGGGGTAGAGGAGGGTGATGGTGGGGGTGGGGGTGGGGGTGGGGTAGGGTCATGGTGGAGGTAGGGGTGAGGGTGTAGAGGAGGGTCATGGTGCTGGTGGGGGTGGGTGAGGGGGGTAGGGGAGGGTCATGGTGGAGGTTGGGGTGGGGGATGAGGGGGTAGAGGAGGGTCATGGTGCTGGTGGGGAGGGGGATGAGGGGGGTAGAGGAGAGTCATGATGGTGGAGGTGGGGGTGAGGGGGTCGAGGAGAGTCACGCTGCTGGTGGGGGAGGGGAATGAGGGGGTAGAGGAGGGTCATGGTGGTGGGGGTGGAGGTGGGGAATGATTCGAGATAGGTCACGCTGCTGGTGGAGATGGGGTTGGGGTGGGGACGGGGGTAGAGGAGGGTCATGGTGGGGGTGGTGCTGGTGTTGGTGGTATATATAAGCAGTCGTCATTGATGGACACAGACACACACCAACGGTTACCAAAAGATAGTACTTACCTCATCCAGTTTCAACAATCAACATGTTTACCAAGACTGCTGTGAGCTTTAGTAGTATTTTATGTTCCATGAAATATTTCTCTTAATCAAGGGGATAGTACAGTGTTGATGGTAGCCTAAATCTAACCTAACCTAACCTAACCTACCCTAACCTACCCTAACCTAACCTAACCTACCCCTACCCTACCCTACCCTAACCGACCCTAACCGACCCTAACCTAACCTAACCTAACCTAACCTAACCGACCCTAACCTAACCTAACCTAACCTAACCTACCCTAACCATGTGTCATTTATTAATTTTCTTCTTTTCCATCAGTATTATACAGTCAGTGGGGTCGGGTTGGTTCACTGTTACCATTCTCATCTAACGTCCATGAGGTCAAGAGTTGATATTATGAGACTTAATTGTTACAGTGAGGACACTTTATGATGGGGAGTATAGGGGTTAGCACAATACTCCTATGTAAACTCAGTCGTGCTATTTTTTTCTGTATTGTTCAGGTTGTTGATATTCATTGTTATATTCCAATTAAAAGAAAAAACACACACACACAGAAATAACACCCATCACAGCCAGCCACATAGGTAATGAAGTTTGTACAGTACTTTAGAATTTACTCCATTACTTCACTAACCATCTTAGATAATAAATTAGATAATATTCACCTCGAGGCAGAACAATGTGTGGGACCATTCAGGCTTTTGTTTACCTTCAGGAGATGAGAATGTTTTCCCTTTTGAACGACAGGTGGTGCTTTGCTGTGACAGGTTATGTATTATTGTCTGGCATTTGTATTTTTAGACGAGCTGTTATGTAAAAGTTTATCAAAATATAAAAGGCAGTAACGCAATCAAGACAGTCTAATATTGTACTTAAAGAGAGTAGATTACCCCCTTAAACAGCATGGTGTTACTCAGGTGAATGGTGTAGGTCGTGTCAGGAAGTGTCAGTTAGTGTGAGGCAGTGTCAGGAAGTGTGAGGTAGTGTCAGGAAATGTTAGTATGTATCAGGAAGCTAGGGTCATGTAGTGTGAGGCAGTGTCAGTAAATGTCATGCAGTGCTTGTAATTGTCTGGAAGTGTCATGTAGTATTAGTATGAAACAAAACAGTAGGTGGGTGAGAATTAATCCGTGTTGGTGTTACTCAGGTTGTGGTGTTGGTGTTGATGGTCTTGGCCCTAACTCTGGCCAACCCTCTACCTGGCTACGGACACGGTGGACACGGACACGGTGGTGGTGGCTACGGACATGGAGGACACGGTGGATACGGACACGGTGGACACGGTGGTGGCTACGGACATGGAGGACACGGTGGTGGCTACGGACATGGAGGACACGGAGGATACGGACATGGAGGATACGGACATGGTGGACACGGTGGTGGATACGGACATGGTGGACACGGTGGTTGGTGGCTACGGACATGGAGGACACGGACACGGTGGCTACGGACACGGTAAGTCAGAGGCTCAACAACATATAACTCACACCAATGTGAATTATTATGTATGAGAGAGAGAGAGAGAGAGAGAGAGAGAGAGAGAGAGAGAGAGAGAGAGAGAGAGAGAGAGAGAGAGAGAGAGAGAGAGAGAGAGAGAGAGAGGAGAGAGAGAGAGAGAGAGAGGAGAGAGAGAGAGAGAGAGAGAGAGAGAGTGTGTGTGTGTGTGTGTGTGTGTGTGTGTGTGTGTGTGTGTGTGTGTGTGTGTGTGTGTGTGTGTGTGTGTTAATACTCGGCCAGAAATAGTTCAGTGTGATAGAGATTAGTCATTTTTATAGTATTATTTTTTTTCTTTCCTCCTTGACGTTTTTCATTTTTTTTTTTTATAAGTTTCATTTTCTTTCACATTGATGCATATTTCGCAATTCTCTCTCGTTGTTAATTACTTTAAAAAATACAGTTCCTTTATATATATACTCCTGTTCAACTCTTTTTTTATAAACATATAGAAATAATTTTTTTTTTTCATATTCCAGTGCTTTTAAAAACATCAAGTAATTTTTAACATATTACTGTTATAAATAATGAGATTGTTGCTTCCTTGTTGCTAAAGGTGTATATTATATAACATTACAGGATGGTGAGTGGTGTGTCTGTCTGCAACTGACCACATGAACACAACTGAGGTAAACATAAGTACAGTACATAGTGTCTGGCTACTTAAGGGGGGTAATTCACTTTTGTTACATTGGAGCTCCTCGATTCCTCCAAAGTATACCAGGAAACAGGACCAGAAGAGCAAAAAATAATGGTGTTCTGTTGCTTGGAATAGTTTGGAGGGAGGATTCAGTTGCTCCATAATTATCAACACAAAATTTCCCCCTTACTACTGTTGTTCAGATAAATAAAACTACTATTTTCTTATATAGTTTAGCCTTCTTATCCTCGGAGTTTTTTTTTTTTTTTACTGTATATATTTCTAAATATCAAATGGAAAGCGTGTTATGTATTGATAGTCTCTTTGCTTCTTATAAATCTACCTAAGACTGATGTTAGCTTAGCGAGAAGGAATTGTGAAGAAGTAGACGAGGCTGAGGAAGGAATGGCTGGCTTGTTGGTAAAAACTATATAATACTAAACTAATAATAAATCAATTAATAAAACATTGAGAACAGAAAACCTGAAAGCATGGTCACCTGCCAAGAAGGAAATTACCGAGACAACAGCTGACTTGAGGCGTTTAACTCCACAAATTTGAGTTGAAAGAGACAGCTGTATAATATTTCACATAAACATCTGTATACAATAGGAACGGAAAGTGTGGATACAATACCAGTAGTCTCAACGAAAAATAATGTAATACTGAAGACAATGAATACTCTGCCATGTCATACTTCTTAATTAAGGGGAGTAGTAACCTGTTGTCGGAAATTAGGAGGTTCTGCTTCCTCCAAACTATGCCAGGAAACAGAATCCCTCCCTATGAGACGACAGAGAAGTGTATTATGACAAGAGTTTGGAGGGCTACATGTGCTCCAATTTGTCCCCATCAGGCTACTCTCCTTTAATAGGGATAGTCGACCTGTTGACACACATAAACAAAAAAATCTCTCGGTTAAAACATTCTGCACAACATCATATAAAAGTATATACAAAATTCTGAACAAAAACGTCATCCCATGTTACCTCAAATATGTAACCAAATCTCACAGATGATTGTAAACCCTGTAACAATTTCTTTCCATATGGATGATGGTCCTTTATTAGACATCAGAGGGGCCCTATAGATACGATACTACTCACACAAATGATGGGGCCTTTATACAGAAACACCCTTATACAAAATCCCTCACACAAATACAAAAGAAACACCCTTATACAGAAACACCCTTATACAAAAGCCCTCACACAAATACAAAAGAATCACCCTTATACAGAAAAACCCTTATACAAATGCCCTCACACAAATACAAAAGAAACACCCTTATACAAAAGCCACTCACACAAATGATGGGCCCTTATACAGAAACCCCCTTATACCCTTATACAAAAGCACTCTAAAGATCCCACAAACGCACTGTACCTGTGGAAAAAGAAGAAGAAAAGATAATGATAATACAAATATAAGGAGTAAAAATAAAAATATACAGACACTGAAAAAAAGAAAATACTAAAGAAAGCAAATATAAAAAAGAACATAAATAAAAAAAAAATAGCTACATTTATTTCTACGGACCCAGGCTACAAATAGGACAGGCCATGTAAGTTGTAAATTCTATATACAAAAACTAAATATTTTAAAGTAAAACCTTGGACTGTCTGAGGAATAAATGATTGCTTGCATGTAGGTAATGGCTCTTAGTGCCAGACTACAGATGGCCCTCTCCTTTCTAGACGCATTACATCAATAAATGCTTGTCAAATATATCACTGATCGCAATTTTTTGAACGATTTTTAAGGTGAAATTTATTCTCTTGTAGGTAAATTACTGGAAGACTATTGATTCCTCCTAAACCATATATACCAGAACACAGACGCCCTCGGTTGTACTAAGAATATGGGGTCTATCTGTTTGGCGGCACAGTTTGGAGGAATCAAGAGACCTTCAGAATCACCAACATAAGAATCTCCCCCTTACAGACACAGAGGCAGGAGAGTAGAGAACAGAGAGGAGGAACAAGATGAGGAAGACTACATGTGGGTCCCAGTAAAGAGAATGTGAAGACGTACGAGCCACTGGATAAGTTACGAGGACACGAATCAAGGGGAAGATGATTACACTGGGGGGTGGATTTTGTTTTCACTACCCACACTTTCATATCTTCAAGCATAAACAAGAAAAAAAAAATACATCTATATACATCTTTAGTTCTATACATCTATACTATAAAATACATCTATACTTCGGCAAATATCGCTATATATCGCACGGAATATAGAGGAACTTTTAGCTGTTTTTAATACGTGGATTTGAATGTAAACGAGATGCATATTTAGACATTTTTTCCTGATATGTCCAACACTGGGTATTAATGTTGTTGTTGTTGTTGTTGTATTACAGCAGGAAGAGGCTCAGGTGTGTGTGTGTTGTGTGTGTGTGTGTGTGTGTGTGTGTGTGTGTGTGTGTGTGTGTGTGTGTGTGTGTGTGTTTAGGTATGGGTGTGTCTTGTGTGCATGCGTTTATGTGTGTGTGTGTGTGTGTGTGTGTGTGTGTTGTGTGTGTGTGTGTGATAAGGGACAGGCAATTGGTGCATGACTAGCGGTGAAGGTATCCACACACACACACACACACACACACACACACACACACACACACATATTATATATAAAGGCAACATCAGATGGAGAAAACACAGTCAGTCACCAAACACCACACCACCAACTACAACAACAACAACTACAACAACAACCACAACTACAATCTCCCCTCTACCAACATGCGCTTCAAGATAGCTGTGAGCCTTTTACAACTCTTACACATCTTTCATTATTGGTCAAGTGCAAGAAGGGTCAATGAGTCCTCCATACGATCCAACTTAATTAACTGATGTCATACTCGTTTCCTGTGTTATGATTAGTCTGTTCGTGACACATTCTTTTGGAGGAATCAGTTTACTCCTCTAATTTATTCAATGCCTTACGGGGTGATTCTTTAGTTGGTGAATTGGGAAGGTCTCTGATTCCTCCATACTATAGCATAAAACAGATCCCCTATTAGTACCATTGAGGGCGTCTGTTTTCTGGTAAAATTAGGAGAAGTCAGTACCCTTCCAATTTACCAAAAAGATAATCTCCCCTTAACATATAACTTCATTTTTTTTTTTTTTTTTTTCCAGTTTATAAGGGTATAGCTTCATAGTTACCAAGTAGTTTAAAGTGTTTTCTAATTTGTAAAAACTCACACACGAAAATATTAATAATCATAATTATAGTCATACACATACTAATATATAATATACATACTAATATAATGAATTTCCTACACACACATACACACACACATGGGAACCTATCTTAACTTATGTACACACACACACACACACACACCAACACATACGTAACCACTCTTATAGTTTAACGTCTGGATACTTAATCACACATCAACCTTCCTATTCACATCCCTTTCAAAAGTATCTCTCACAAACCCTTCATTCACTCACCCCTTACTTAGAGCAGCAGAATTGTCAAGGGAATATAAAAATGTGTGTGTGTGTGTGTGTGTGTGTAGGGATACTAATGGAGTTATCAGTTATTTCTACCTTTATCTAACACATTATCCAAATTGTTTACCTGACTCAATATACCCTCTCCATTTATCACTGAATGTTATAGAATGTTGGTAAAGATGATGATGATGATGATGATGGTCGGTCGTGTGGTGGTGGTGGTGGTGATAATGGTGATGATGTTTCAGATGCTAGTAATGATGATGGTGTAGTGATGGTGATTGTGATGAAGATGGTAGTGGTATTTCAGATACTAATGATGATGATGATGAGGATGATGGTGATGATGGTGATTGTAATGAAGATGGTAGTGGTGTTTCAGATACTAATGATGATGATGAGGATGATGGTGATGACAGTAGTGGTGTTTCACGTACAGCCACAATCAAATATCCACCAACACTTTCCTTACATCGTATAAATAAATCAGTATCATATAAAAATATAATCATACAACTCCTTACGTCAACTCGACCCCCTCAATTATTTTTATGAGGGTGCTGCAAAATCATACACGTGTTGTTCTTTATTACCAAGATATTTACTACGATGGAAGGAAAGTGTCGGTGGATATTTGATTGTGGCTGTACAAGTAATGATGGTGATTGTGTTTCAGATACTAGCAATGACAGTGATGGTGATGATGGTGATGGTGGTGTTGGCGGCGGATGAGGAAAGTAACCCTGGAACAACCTGTAGACGAACTCGACCCCCAACAAGAACAAGAAGGTGGTGAAGGGGAAGATGTGAGCCGAACGTTTCGCTTCGCTCAGAGGCACCAGGTACAGAGGGAACCGGAACAGACACAGGGGCAACAGACACAAGGGTGGGTACAGTAAACCCCAACAATATGGATATGAGGCACCCAAACCATCATACGCAGCACCCGAGCCTTCCTATGGGACACAAGCCTAGTAGCGGTGGTTACAAAGGCCACTCACAGCCTTCCTATGATCACAAGCCTAGCAGTGGTGGTTACAAAGGCCATTCACAGCCTTCCTATGATCATAAGCCTAGTAGCGGTGGGTACAAAGGCCACTCACAGCCTTCCTACGACCACAAGCCTAGCAGTGGTGGTTACAAAGGCCATTCACAGCCTTCCTATGATCACAAGCCTAGCAGCGGGTGGGTACAAAGGCCATTCACAGCCTTCATATGATCACAAGCCTAGTAGCGGTGGATACAAAGGCCACTCACAACCTTCCTACGACCACAAGCCTAGTAGCGGTGGACACAAGAGCACAGCACACAGTACCGTACAAACCAGCTTCGGACACAGTAAGTTTAATTAATTAAGGGAGATACTATTATTCTTGTGGTCGTGTATTTGTGGCAAAGTCCATGCAGGTCGATTATGCACCAGTGATAATATTAGTCTTGGTTATGCTTAATTAAGTCTGTGCTTTTCCCCTAGCCTAAGCAAATGCACTTTATGTCTATAGTTAGTAGTAGTAGTAGTAGTAGTAGTAGTAGTAGTAGTAGTAGTAGTAGTAGTAGTAGTAGTAGTAATAGTAGTAGTAGTAGTAGTAATAGTAGTAGTAGTAGTAGTAGTAGTAGTAGTAGTAGTAGTAGTAGTAGTAGTAGTAGTAGTAGTAGTAGTAGTAGTAGTAATAGTAGTAGTAGTAGTAGTAATAGTAGTAGTAGTAGTAGTAGTAGTAGTAGTAGTAATTGTAGCTGTTGTTGTTGTTGTTGATATTGTTATTATTACTGATGTTCTTTATTTTCTTTCAGGGAAAGTAATGTTGGCGCCAGATCGTTGTTGAATGTGCTTGCTGGATTCAAGCCAAATACTGTTACATAAATCATTATCTTATTTACATTTATCAGTTATTATTCTTGTAACCCTACTTGATGAATAAAGTTGTTGTTATGAAAAGCTGTTTGAGTTTTAATGATAATACCCTTGCCAAAGAATGGGACCAGAATCTATTTTTGAGTTTCTATAGTTATACTTTAATTAAGGGGGTGCGGGGAGTAGGGGACAGACTTGTGGGCGGGGGGGGGGGGTGCGGGAATAGGGGGGACAGGCTTGGGGTGTGGGTAGAAAGCCTGTCCCCTATTCCTGCACCCTCTCCTAACCCCTCCCAAGCCTGTCCCCCTACTCCCACACCTCCCAATCCTGTCCCCTACTCCCGCACCCCCCTAAACCCCCCCCCCCAAGCCTGTCCCCCTATTCCCCGCACCCCCCTTAAAATGAATGGGATAGTATGCTTTTGGTACACACATTGTAGTGACTTGGTTCCTCCAAAGTATGCTATGAAACAAGACCAGAATGATAACAATAATAGTGGTGGTCTGTTGCTTAGAATAGTTTGAAGGAATCAGATGCTCCAGATTTACCAACAAGTTCTATAGTTGCCTCTAATAAGGGGGTAATACAGTTCTGGGGAAATCTGGAGCAAATGATTCCTCCAAACTATTTAAAGCAACAGGCCTACATTAGTTTTGTTAATCTAACCGTGTTTTCTGGCAATCTTTGGAGGAATCGAGGTGCTGTAATGTAAATACTAAAATTATGTTATTCCCAACACTATGAAGATGGCAAGACATTAGTAGGTTTAGTATTTTGATTAGCATTATTTGGAAGTTTTAAAGACATCTGTATAAACATTAGAGAAAGTTGCAATAGATGAACATATTTTCAAACGAGTCTTTTTTTTTAATATAGGGAGATTCTTTATTTCTACGACCAATTTTTACGAAGCTTCCCCTCAAGTTTGTAAGTTTTCTGTAAATAATGGTGTG